>JAJHUR010084945.1:0-13899 GCA_027495735.1 Lutjanus campechanus
CCTGTAAACACACACACACACACACACACACATACACACACACACACACACACGCACACACACACACACACACACACACACACACACAAATCAAATGGCAGTGTGAATTAAGAATCATGTGTTAAATAACCAGTTCAACCAGTTCAGTTCAACCAGTTAGCTGGTTGAAGTTGAGCTCATTTTTAACTGTTTGGTTTCATGAAAATTCTGAAAGTAGGTTCACAATGTTTTCTTTGTCCAACTAAGTCTAAACCTCAAAAGTATAAAAAAAAATACAATTATTGGAATAATCAATAAGCTGCGACCATGCAACATTAATTAATAGTCAATTCATTTTCTGTCTTATCATTTCAGCTGGACTTGTACATTTTCATATTTTGTGTGCAAAATCTTAGTCTAATTTGTAAAGTGATCAGTAACTCAAGATGTCAAATAAATATAGTGGACTAGAAATTACAATATTTCCATCTGAAATGTAGTGGAAGTATGAAGTAGGTTTAATTGTAAAACCCTCTGAGACAAATTGTAATATGTGCGCTAAAATGGGATATTTACTAAAGAACGACAGAGAAATTAATCAACAGTGACCTGATAATTAATGAAACGTTAATGACTGTAAATTGAGGACTATATAGTAGATAATTATTAGTTGTGCGGGGAGATGAATCGACACGCACCTTCCTCATGATTCGCACCTGCTTATCTATGAACCAGCTGCTGAAAGGCACAAACTAGTGACAACTCATTCATTACTAATTACTTAATTATTATTTACTCTTTTTGTGCCCTTACAGATTAAGTGATACACCAAGTGGTTACCTAGTAATAGTTAATAGTTGTCACTAGTTTGTGCCACTCAGCAGCAGCTGGTTCATAGTAAATCAGGAGCAATTCATGAAGAGAGTGGTCACTATGTTGAATCACAGATGTCAACAATTGTTTATTTGATCACTGATGAACACTTATCATCATTTCCTTACATTTTATAAACCATTCAACCAATTGGTTAATCAAGAAAATAATTAACAGATTAATTGACAATCAAAATAATTATTTAAATAGTTGCCGGCCTCTTAAGAACTAATTACTACCTGTAATTTATTAATACAGTATCGCCCAGACTGTTCTGTGGTAACTCATCAATATAACTATATCCTCAAATCACAGTTATTCAGGAATTACTTATGAATGATTCATTAATTATCAGGTCGTTGCTGTTTGATTCCTCACTTCTTTAGTAACTATTCCATTTCTGTGTGCCGTCATCCACCACTGATTTGCGCACATAATATTTCTAATAACTAACTGTCAACAATGTGTTTCTGCCCTGCAGCTATTTTAAGTCAATTTCAGCTCAGGACAAAGTTATCTAACTTACGTCCTGAACTGATCTGACTCCAGCAGTCAGCCATGGCAGACAGAACTGACAGCACTGCCAAAACAGCGAACATATCAATTAACCTTAATGTTGATTTAGTTAGTAAAACAACGTTTCTGTTGCTGTCTCTCAACACGATAAAATGTATGACTTGACACGAGTGTTTTGCGGTGTAAACAAGGACATCAACAAGGGTATGACGGCACTTATCACTCTGAAGGGCCAAATCAAAATATATAATCAACTGATCACAACAACAGAAAATAAACATTTTTTACTTCACAACATTAATCTGTGTTCAACACACATCTGTCTAGAGTGATTAAAATTTCAGGAGAGACGTTACCTGAATGACTCGGGCAGCGGGGGCAGCCATTTTGGAACTGACTTTACTCCCCATGACGACCTCAGGTTCACTTCCGCTTTATCAAAATAAAAGCCCCGTGTAGCTCCTGAAATACACCACAAGATAGCGCTGCTGTTATTATAAACAGGGAATTCTATACCTTAACGCATACAGTGGTCCAGAGGATGCGGTTAATGATAATGGTGCAGGGGGGGATATACCTCTCAGCATATAGATGAATGGCATCAGTACGACAATGATTTTTTAAAGAAAACGGCAAGAATAAAATTTTAAGTACACGTGTAATTAAGGGCAGAGTGTGTAAGTTATTAATATTTTATTTGCTATACCATAACTGTAGCTCTGTCTTTACCTCTCGGTTATAGTGAGCGGTCGGCAGATGTGGTTGTCCTTATGTTCAGGTCAAATCCTTAGGCCATACTACAGCCTTACCTCTCCGGGTTGTAACGTAAAGTTAGCCTCCTGTAGAAAAGGACATACAAAAATAGACCAATAAAAGACCTTAATCCGATAGAAAGCAACCCCAAACGAGCCCCACAAAAGATTCAAATGCTTTTATTCCTCATAAAGCAGTTAAAAGGTAAGAATATTGTCTGTACGATAACGGCAAATGTTATTACAAGACTACGGCGATACGCAAAGACATAATATCGTACCCCTGCGTTATCTTTAATTTCACTCCACCTTGAAAAAAGGAAAACGGATAACCTGGTCACATGGTCAAGAATTGTCCAATCAAAGACGAGAACTGTTTCAGAGATCCTCTACATATGAAGATGTGTCACCAGCAGAAAATCCACAGTGCACTTTAAACATGATCAGGCTGCAAATCACAAACCCTAATCAGAAACTCTTTATTGATCCCGGGGGGAAATTTGATTATATACATAGTAATTTAATATAATAGGGGTGTGTGATACCACAAAATTTCCTAAACACTGAGATGGTTAATCAATTATCTAAATCAACGGCAAATAATTTTCTTTTGATTGACTAATCGATTAATCAAACAATTTGGTAGCTCTCGAAAGAGACCAAAATATGTCATAATTTAATAACATTCTACTTCTGAATATATTACGACTAAATATTTTGCTAAATGTGATTTTTTTTTTAAACTTCTCTCTGTTACATGCATGTTTCTTTATGTGAATGATCATTGTGCACATGCACACAGCAGCAGTGGAGCATAATGCAAATATTGCTTCATAGAAAAGAATTCTCATGTGCTTAAAACGTCGTTTTTCATATAAATCCTTGAAGCTAATATTGACACTCAAAACATGACTATTGGTAGTTTTGGTACTATCCAATAGACTATAGGCTATATAGATATTAAATCATCCCACTATCTAGCAGGGCATTTAAACAGCATAACTAAAATATGTCTTAATTAAATGTAGCTTATTCAGCGTTGCCCTTCCATAATATAATAAAGAAGGTCAAAATAAAAGCAGTAGCAAGTAGCTGCAGTAGCTGCTGGCTGGTGGAGCATCTTTCCTATAAGGCTCTTTGTAGTCAATGTCAAGCATATGGGCCATGACATTAGAACATCGCCATCTGCTGGATTCCTCATTCATTGCAAATCCAACAGAAGCCGTGTAATATTTAGTGTAATCATGTGTAGTTACACATTTATTCAGTATAAAGCTCGTCTCCAACCCTTGAACCATAGTGTGGCTCAAGGGGATTTTTATTCCATGTTCTGACATTTTATTGTGCAGATTGCAAAGAGCCACTTAAATATCACCAAGCAGGCTTAATAATTAGTCAGACATTTCAGTCTCTTTCTTTTTGCAAAAGGTAAATAATAAAAATCATAATCACAACTGCTACACAGCTCATATAATTTCTAATATAGGTCTGGTACTCCTTATTTAATTTCTTTCTCCTTATTTAACTGAATCTTTGTTCTATTTTGACATGTTTAGGAATATATTGCATTTGTCCAGGCATAATAGGTCTTTCTAAAAATAAATGTGTGGGCATGGCATCATTATCCTCACATATCTACAGACGATGGAACTGATAAAGTAGAGATAGAAAATACCCCCGACCCCACCAAGAAATGACGTCTCAACATGTTAAGTGACCAATTCACACTTTATTAGGTTTTGTTTTATCAAACAAACTGGTCCATGGAAAGCAAAAAGGTCCCAATCTTAACACAGGCTGACTCCTAACTTGAGACACCACTGTGGATTCACATAAAGTACAGCTTTACATTCAACATGTGCACAGAGCAGTGCTGGTCTCAAGTGAGGATTCGGCCCCTGACGTTATGTTAGGTGCAGCGCTGTCTCCAGATAGCGCACACCACTGTGCAGCATCGGTAGCTCCAAGGCACGGCTGGTCTGCAGGAGACGGACTGACTCAGTGGCTCTTTGACCTGTCGAACAGCTGCTTGAGTTGGTCCTGAGAGGTGGCCTCTTTCTGCTGCATGAGATCAGTGTGGCCCTTGGTAACACCCCAGCCATCGGGGGCAGACATGGAGGGACACAGGGGACGACCAGAGGCTGGCTTCAGGGTCTCCCAGTAGTCACGACGGGCTCTATGTGAGACAAAAATACAAGAATACTGAAGAGTTAGTATTTAACATTTGACGGTTGAGGCAAGTAAGTATGCACACTGAAAAGCACTGGGTAAAACCTGACCCAGTGTGGGGTCAGTATATCACAGACGCAGTCCTGGGTTAACGTGACCCAGTGTTGGTGTTATTATAGTAGTGAAAATCCAGAAGGACACAAAGCCATATTTCAAGCTAAAACAACATATTTGATAACGAATTAACTACTGTGAGACAACGGCTAATGTTAACATTTAACCACTTCCTATGTAAATTAATTCTTAAATATCAACACACAACTTGGGCACATTTATTTAAGCCTGGAAGTGAAGCGCAGATGTAATCAAGCTTGCCATGCAATGTTTGTCTTGCTGTCTCTTGTAAAAGATTACCTCTGATGTGTTTTACTTCCAGGCTTTTTAAATGTGTCCAAGACGTGAATTGTTATTTCAGAATTTATTTACACCTTTCCATAACATGTAACACTATCAAACATTAGCGAGGAAGTGGTTGAATGCAAACGTTAGCTGTTGTCTCATGGTAGCTAATGGGTTATCAAATACGCTATCTTAGGTTGAAATATGACCTGATGTTCCTCCATATTTTCACTGCTTTTCACTAGTTGTCAGATTGTCTACATTTATACAACTTACATGACATCTGAGTTTCCCACCCTGAGACTGACATCAGAGAAAAATCAGTGTATAGACATATCCGGCGAAGTACCGGAAGTTAACAAGCCACCATTGCTGCGGTTGCGTCTCCCTATGAGTGCTAATGAATGCGAGCCGTCATAAGAAGTTTATAATTTTCTACTTCTGTACAGAGTATACAGAGAACCACAATGTGTCAGTGTGCATCAAAAATATTAACAGAAAGGAATTTTGTCTCTGAAAATCTTGGATATCTGATGAAAAATGTGAATTCATATATATTTATATATTACACAGCACTCCATCTCTTAAATGTGGCAGAGGCAGTCCATTTTTTCTCGTCTAAATATTCCATTTCTGGCTGTTGTCACAACCAACATCTAACCACAATGTAATATTTGAAAAATGTTAATAAAAGGAACTTTCACCACTTACTGAGCACTGCTGTCAATCCAGTTATCTGTGTTGTCACTATTAGCAAGAAACAGCAGACACGGACACTGTGTCTAGAAGGGAACCCCAGATACGCAAGATCTCACGAGAGCAAACATTTTGACCAAAGCCATGAAAAATCTCACAAGAGTCTCACGAATTTGGGGATCCCTTCTAGACTCAACCAGCAGATACCAAGAGCGATGGATATGACATGCCACTGCAGCAATGGCAGCGCTGCAAGATGGCGGAACAAAGTGGTCTCTGGATTTGACTATAAATATGGTAACCCAGTATTATGTTGGTGCTATACTGAACCTACACTGGCTCCATTTTAGGCAATTATTTTCCAACATGGTGCTCAGTGACAGATTAAAGAGATTCAAAGTTGTTACTGACCTGGCTCTGACCCAGGGCTTGGTGTGCATCTCCAGACCAGCGCCCCAATTGCCGTGTTTCTCGGATGCAGCAGGCAAGAAGCCTCTCTCGGGGGCCAGCTCCTCGGCCACAGCCCTGATGTGGTAAGGCTCAAAACCACAGCAGCCACCAATGAAGTGAATGCCAGCGTTGTAGGCCTCTCTGGCGTACTTGTGCATGTCCCAGCGGGTCAGGATCCTGGGCTCCAGACCTGACAGAAGATTCAGTTTTAAACACATGCACTCACGTTTTGGCTGTTTTTGGTCAAGTAGGGTATGACTGTGTTGAACAGCTGCTTTGTAAACACACAGGACTTTGTTGGAATCAAGTGATCTTTCTCATTAACTTAATGCAAATACAAGTGCTGTTTATTCAAGTCAATTAAACTTAAACTCTCTAGTGTTTATTTTCAGAACATTTCAGAACTTATAAACATGAGTTCTTCTAACTTGAAGTTGTTTGACTTGAAATGATGAGTTGATTGAATGTACTGTACAGAGTTCAATCAACTCATTAAATTAAGTTTTTAAGAAACATAATCAGCAGTATGCATTGCTTGAGAGTCAAAACTCTCCTGATTTTATAGCTTGAAGAAAACATATATGATGAAAACTCAAAAAATAAGTTAAGGTTTCTTTTTTTTTTTACAAAAACGCCATGATGAAGGTTAGTTGAATTCAGTCCCTAACGCCTCACAATTAAAATGCAATAAATTCAGTGGGAGTAGTTTCATATCTTGTCTTTGCAATGATACTGGAACAAAGTAGCAGCTGAAGCTGTAATTTCTGACTCTTCAAACTGAGATAATGTAAAGGAAATCAAATGTATTTGTAATGTTCATCAGTGAGACTTATTGAACATAATATCAAGTTTATTTTACTAGAGTCAAAGTTAATTTGTTTTGAAAAATTACAACATTATCTCAACTTGTCTTAAAGTTATAACAAGTAGTTGCTGCATTGTAACGTGTTACACCAGCAGAGGGTGTATGTGCATGCATACTGAGAAAGCCCTTAAGTTTAATTTTAAACAGGACTGCATTAAAGGAGAAATATGTAAGGCCCTAGCATTAAAAAATGAGTACTGCAGTCCAAATAGTGAATCTGACAAAAAAGTACATTACATTTGATAATCACAAGTGACGGTGAGTCCTACACTGTAAGTTGATCAACTGTTTGTAACTGTCAGTTGTTTTTTAACGTAAAGTTAAGCCCATTATCCTGAAAACAAAAGTGCACTGCTCTGAAAATAACCATCATAAACATCTACACTTTCTACGATTTCTTAGGACTTACTAACAGACACTCATTCGGCAAACATTCTGCAAATTGTTTGAACGTGCCGGCTGTAGTGTTGTTGTTGCATGTTTCCTTAATCTCTAATGACATATCATGGTAATTTTATAATTTAGCACAATAAATATATTAAAGATTTTTCCTTTAACTGAAGGTAAAATTCAAGTGCAACACAGTGTATTATTACCGAAGGGGAATTCTGGCAGATCGATGAATCCCTGACAGTTGCAGTCGGGGGTGTGGTATGCCAGGGGCTGCACCATGTAGTGAGCCTTCAGTCCGGCTTTCTCCACTCCCTCCTTCATCATCTTGACAGCCTTCACGCAGGTCATTGGGTCGAAGTGGCAGTTGATTCCAACAATCTGGGCTCCTACAGGAGAACATGCATGGGTGTGAGCTGACTGTTAACAGATAACCAAACACAGAAGACATGTAGAAGAAGAGACAACAGCAACTGTGGTTTGCAGCTGTGGCAAGAAGGTTTTGGACCCAGTAATTATTTCATAATATCAACAGACCAGGACAGATTTGTCAAATCTCATCTCTGCCACTTAGAAATCTTGTTCTTGTAATCTTAAGAAACACTGTCTGCTTTACCATCAGCCCCTAGTGGTACTTGGAGGGCCTAATATTTTTGAGGTCATGCAAACGGTTTGAGAGACACTGTTTTAACTGGTCCTTGGCTTTAAACTGTACCCACCGGCTTTGACCAGCCTGACAGCGCAGTCTCCAGGAGAAACACCGTGCATGTCTCCCTCTGGCCCGATACAGAGACAGGCAGCCACAGGCTTCCCTGTCTCCTTCAGCGCCTCCACAGCCCACACGGCCTCCTCAACGTGCTCAAAGTACTGCAGGACAGAGATCAAACCACCATTAATTAAACACCAAAAAATGAGGCATAAATTGAGTTGTCTG
The DNA here is from genome assembly GCA_027495735.1 of Lutjanus campechanus. Classification (NCBI taxonomy): domain Eukaryota; kingdom Metazoa; phylum Chordata; class Actinopteri; order Lutjaniformes; family Lutjanidae; genus Lutjanus; species Lutjanus campechanus. The sequence continues at coordinate 8,024 of JAJHUR010084945.1, forward strand.
TTAGCTGAAGTTAATCTCTACCTCAGCAATCAGGAAGTCCACATCTTTCTTCACGAACACATCCAGCTGTTTCTTGAAGATGGCTTTCACATCAGTCTCACTCTTGCAGCTCAGGTAAGAAGGAGTCTGAGACACTCCTCCGGCAACCAGAGCGTCACCCTCGTTGGCAACCTCGCGGGCCAAATCGCAGGCGGCCTCGTTGATCTGAGCTCCCTGCAGAACGAAGTCAAGTCATGTCGAAACAAAGGTAAGAAACAAATAGACCAGAATTGAGACATTTCAGCTGCTGTGTTCAGTACAGACAAGCAGCCACCCGCAGGATATTCTGCTTATTCCTGTGAATGTGGTGTGATGTCCCATTTCACTTACAGTGAAGGTGAGCTTGTTGCCTCTGTTCTCCAGTTTGTCATCACTGGCATAGAAGGTGAAGGTCTGCATAACGTTGGCCCCGGCCCTCAGGAACTCCCTGTGCAGCTGTCGTACTGAAAAACAAACAGGTCTTGAAGTTGAGACCTCATTTATAATACAGCTGAGTAAAAGATTAATAGTAAAAAACTTACAAAACAGTGGCAGAAAAGAGTTAAAGTCAGAATAAAATCATGAGAATAAATAAAAACCTTAACTACGAACAAAAAAAAAAAAAGTAAAAAAAAAAAATTTAAAGTGAATGAATCAACTAAAACAAGAACATCTGGAAGTAAAATGTGATACATTTAATTATAAACCAAACATGCAAACAGGTCTTTCTAAACTGCACATAATGCACAAGGAAAGGTAAGTATTGAAGTTGGTGACATAGCTTGTTCTCACCTGCTTCAGGGTGCTCTGCGGCGGCTTCAGGGGTCCAGGGACCGGCCTTCACGTAGCCCCTCTTCTCCAGGGCAAACACGAAGCCTCCATCGCCGATCACAATCTCCCCAGCGTCAAGACGCTCCAAGATTCCCTGTAAAAATGGATCAGTGTCAGCTTAGGTCGCTTAGTGTCAGCTTAGGTCGCTTAGGTCGCACTGAGGCCAAAGAGTCTGCAGGTTTTTACTCAAAGAACACCAACATATGACTTTCTAATGTAGGCCCTGTACAGCATTATCACAAGCATCACAAGCATTATATTTGAAGATAAGATACAAAATGGAGTGCCATTTCGAGGAATTACGCCTCATGCATAGTGGTTTCTCAAATCCAGCAGCACATTCCCCCTTCTCTCAGTGACCCTGAGTCATCAAGAAAGCAGCACATGGCTGGCAACAGCTGCTCTGCTCATAATGACTGATGGACCTGCACCTTTTGATTCCCTCATAGGCTACTTGGCTGTTACAAATTATTCCTATTTCTTAAACTATAGATCAAATGTACATTTATAATTAAATCTAACTAATTTTAAGAATTGATGCATTTTATTCATCACACGAATAATTAATTCACCTGCAATGCATCAGGATGGAGGCAGAAATCTCAGACACAAACATCTCAAAACTTGGGCAAATAAATGTCTAAACATGTTTCTTTGAGGTTTAGGCTAATCCACCATTAAATTGCATTCAGTTGTTCAATAGGATGAATCAGGAGCTCGAGTCTTTACAATTAGAGATCACACATATTATTGGCATCCCACAAAACTACTAGTTGTAATTCCCTGCATGGATAGTCTGCAGGACAGTCCCGCCTTTCCGTAAAAATCCACACATACCTTCTTTCCTGGTGCCATAATCCTGCAGCTGTGTGGACCCCTGACTGCTCAGACTTTGAGAGGTTGAAGCAACATTAGAGTGGAGCCGAGGACCACTATAAATCTCTCTGAAGCAGGGGAGGGGTCTGAGCAACAGCTGCTCTGATTGGCAAGAAGCAAGTTACACAACTGCAAAGTTTACTCCTTCCCCTCCCCTCGTTTAATGAATGAGAGTATTGTGAGGGTGTGCATCTAGTTGGGTCCAAATTAGTTACGGTTGCTTGTGTGTTTGTCTCTCTTCCTGTTAGTTTGTGGGATTCTGTTTTTGGACCCTGAAGAGACAAAGTCTAATTCCAACTTGATAATATGTAATCACTATCAACAAACCAGTAAGAATTTGGTGACTTCTAAATCAATGTGTGACATTTGTATAATGTATAACTAGAGATGAATATGACTGAATATGAATGGGATAGAGGAGTTGAATAAAACTCATAATGTATGATTGACATGGAACTTTTTATAGTTTTGAGTTTCCGGCTGAACGTATAAGTAAGTTGATAAAGACTTAAAAAATGCTTGAAAACACTTTCTGATGTCACACAACAAAGGCAGCATCCACTGAAGCCTAAAATAATACAGATTATCATATAATAAATCAGCTCTGCATACAAACTGATATCTTAGTATGTCACCGATGTTATAACGTCTCATCAGATAAAATGTATAATGGCGTCTGCTACCTCATGCCTCATTTTTCCTCCTGTTGTTTACGTAAGGAGGGTGCTCCTCTGAGGGTTCACTTGTGTGTACACCCACCAAAGAAACTCTTTAATTTTTCACAGTCACCCATGTTTTTTTGTTTACTCTTAGCGTCAGGCATCTGGAACACTTTGAGGTCGGAAGTAGGAAATTTCAACTGGGAAATTCAGACCTTTGACATTGTATCACATACGGCATTAGTCCTACGTGTGTGTTTACTGAGCAAGGCAGCTCCTCTCCACTCTAATGATGATCTCACCCATTCGCTCCGAACATTCAACCCCACATGCTAATGTAAAAATCTGACAAAGCATGAATGATCTGAAAAAGTTGATTGAATATGAGAAAGTCCAAAGTGTGATGAACATTTAAACATTTATACAGAGTTTCTAGTGGAAAGTATGAATGCATAGAAGAGAGTTGAAAAAGCTTGAAAAAGTGTGGAAATATGTCCATTTTGAACATTTCGTCCATTCATTTGATTGAGAAAAGTTTTGCAGAAAACCTTAACGTATTTCAGAGCATATGAAAGGTATAAATGGGAAAAATAATAGCAATGATGTCTTTACTGAGTTGTTGGGTGAATTATTTTTCTTAAGTTGCCAAAAACACAGCAGAATAACAAAGAATTTGTCCATTTGTGACATGGTGTGAATGCTTCCAGCAGTCAAGTAGCACTGACTCCACACTGACAACACAACACTGCAAAATTAAGTAACAAACTCAGGTTTATTCTTTTGGGGTTTACAGAGTAATACTCCACAACTGGAGCATCGCTGTTACAAGTGCTTTTTATCTTCAATCTGAACTGGGAAAGACTTCACTCCTGTCTTCATCCCTCTCTTGTTGACCGACTGAGGGGATGGGTGCCTCGGATTTCTCGCTTTGCCTTGCTCATGCAGAGGACTTGGCCTTCTTCTGCATCTCGAGCACATGCTTCATTTCCTGGGTGCTAGTGGCCTCTTTGTGCTGCAGCAGGTCAGCGTGGCCCTTGGTCACACCCCATCCCTCAGGTGTGGACATGGAAGGGCACTTGGGGCGACCAGATGCCGGTGACAATTGTTCCCAGTAGTCACGGCGGGCCCTTGAGGAGGAGAAGCCACATGTTAGATGCACCAAATAATCATGTTCCCAAAATTGTGTGCATTTCAGTGTATTGAATATTTTGAATGGTTTACCTAGCTCTGACCCAGGGCTTGGTGTGCATCTCCAGACCAGCACCCCACATTCCATGTTTCTCTGATGCAGCAGGGAGGATGCCTCTCTCAGGGGCCAGCTCCTCTGCCACAGCCCTGATGTGGTAAGGCTCAAAACCACAGCAGCCACCAATGAATCGGATGCCAGCCTTGTAGGCCTCTCTGGCATACTTGTGCATGTCCCAGCGGGTCAGGATCCTGGGCTCCAGGCCTGAGAGCAGAAGGAAGAATGGAGACAATTGTGAAAAGATGCCACATACATGTTTTTTTTTTCTTGTAATGTCAAATGTAATATTAGCAAAATATATTACTGAAGGGGAATTCTGGCAGATCGATGAATCCTTGGCAGTTGCAGTCGGGGGTGTGGTATGCCAGGGGCTGCACCATGTAGTGAGCCTTCAGTCCGGCTTTCTCCACTCCCTCCTTCATCATCTTGACAGCCTTCACGCAGGTCATTGGGTCAAAGTGGCAGTTGACTCCAACAATCTGGGCACCTGGAGAACAGAGGGAGATGATTATTACCATATCAGATAGCACAGCTGACTTTCAAGTGAAGAAACAAAAGGATAAAGCATGAGATCATGCTGGGTTGATTAAATACGTACCAGCCTTCACCAGCCTGACAGCACACTCTGCAGGTGAGATGCCGTGCATGTCTCCCTCTGGTCCGATGCACATGCAAGCAGCCACAGGCTTTCCGGTCGTCTTCAGCACCTGCACGGCCCACTCAGCCTCCTCAACGTGCTCAAAGTACTGCAATGTCAAAAAATAACACAGTCACCACTGAGCCCTCATTTATTCCACTAATCATATTTCTGATTGAAGAAGTTTTGACACGACAGAATGATGAGAGTAATAAGACGAGGATCCACCTCAGCAATCAGGAAATCCACATTCTTCTTGATGAACACATCCAGCTGTTTCTTGAAGATGGCCTTCACCTCTGTCTCACTCTTGCAGCTCAGGTAGGAAGGAGTCTGGCATACCCCACCAGCTACAAGTGCGTCTCCTTCACTGGCTACTTCTCTTGCCAGGTCACAGGCTGCCTCGTTGACTTGAACCCCCTGAGAGAAAGAAGAGGGCAACACGAGTGTCATGCTCAGTGCAATGCAATCATGTTTACTAATAAGTCTACAGGGGTAAAGTGGAATTTGCAAGATCTGCAAAAACTTGCTGGTGTTGGCGGTAAAGTGCTATAGTTTGGTACTCACAGTGAGTTTCAAATTCTGACCCCTGTTCTCCAGTTTGTCATCACTGGCGTAGAATGTGAATGTCTGCATGACATTAGAGCCTGCCCTCAGGAACTCCCTGTGCAGCTGTCGCACTGATGGAAGCAAACAAATTTTGTCATATTGAAGGCAAAACTTTCCTGCACCACTTTACAATAACACTACCCTGATAAATTATTTAGAAATGGCTCATAATTATGTTATCAGTTAGGTTGTAAGCATCTTATAAATCATTAATAAGCTGTTGCAACACATTGATGTATGAAAATTGTTTTGTTAATCAATCATTTTCAAAGTGTTTATCACCTAATTAATAACTTAATTTATAAGGACAGTCTTATTGTAAAGTGGTCCCAACTTTTCTGCTGGTATTCATGCAGTTTTGGATAAATATGTGTGTGAGCTGTGTGTCTTACCAGCCTCGGGGTGTGTGACAGCAGCCTCAGGAGTCCATGGGCCGGCCTTCACATACCCCCTCTTCTCCAGGGCAAACACAAAGCCTCCATCGCCAATCACCACCTCTCCAGCATTCAGACGCTCAAGGATACCCTGTGGGAGCAGACACACATCATCATCATCTACACTGAATATAAGCTTTTAAATATTTTGTAGATGACTTAATATCTCTAAGAATACAACAAGGAAGGACAACAATGGACAAACAAAATGTATGTGATTTAAAGACAATATAAGAGCAAATTTGTCATGCGTGTACAGTTTGCTGTATATGTTGCAGTTTGCTGTTGATAGACAAATGTCTATGTGTGCAATGAAAATTGTATGATTCTGCATGTGTTTGTAAGAGAGAAGCTGCAGTTCAGGGGCAAAAGTGCAAAGATAAAAGCAGTTTTTAGCCCAAGAATCGCCAGCAGCGGCCGCTTCAATCTGGCTGTTTCACAAACCACCTGCTCACACATGCACATAAAACCTGCTCTATCGACATTTCCCCTACAACACTGCAGTCCATCGATCAATAGATCAACTATGACCTAGTATATAATTACGTTGCATGATGTTAAAGGGA
>JAJHUR010084945.1:13919-28816 GCA_027495735.1 Lutjanus campechanus
CTGCTGGTATTCATGCAGTTTTGGATAAATATGTGTGTGAGCTGTGTGTCTTACCAGCCTCGGGGTGTGTGACAGCAGCCTCAGGAGTCCATGGGCCGGCCTTCACATACCCCCTCTTCTCCAGGGCAAACACAAAGCCTCCATCGCCAATCACCACCTCTCCAGCATTCAGACGCTCAAGGATACCCTGTGGGAGCAGACACACATCATCATCATCTACACTGAATATAAGCTTTTAAATATTTTGTAGATGACTTAATATCTCTAAGAATACAACAAGGAAGGACAACAATGGACAAACAAAATGTATGTGATTTAAAGACAATATAAGAGCAAATTTGTCATGCGTGTACAGTTTGCTGTATATTCAAGGATTCAAGGATTCAAGGATTCAAGGAACTTTATTGTCATACCAGCTCACCTTTTACAGTTTGTGGTACGAAATTAGTACTCGGGTCCGGGATTAGGCTTGGATAATTATAAAAGATTTAAAAGAAGAAAGGAAAGCTGCAGTGTTGCAGTTTGCTGTTGATAGACAAATGTCTATGTGTGCAATGAAAATTGTATGATTCTGCATGTGTTTGTATGAGAGAAGCTGCAGTTCAGGGGCAAAAGTGCAAAGATAAAAGCAGTTTTTAGCCCAAGAATCGCCAGCAGCGGCCGCTTCAATCTGGCTGTTTCACAAACCACCTGCTCACACATGCACATAAAACCTGCTCTATTGACATTTCCCCTACAACACTGCAGTCCATCGATCAATAGATCAACTATGACCTAGTATATAATTACGTTGCATGATGTTAAAGGGATAGTTCAGGTTTTTTGAAGGGGGGTTGTATGATGTACTTATCCACAGTCAGCCTATTGCCCTTGGAGAAGCATCAGGATCACTGGTCCAGGAGGCTAAGCATTATACTGCTGTCAGCAGAATCAACAACAAAATGTATTTTAGCCATCTAAAAAATCAACCAGTTTAAGTGCACACTATATTTAGATTATTTAGATGATTCCACTGCTTTACCTTGCCATCAGAGGGCCTTTTCTGATGAGAAATCATCGTTCTATAAGCTAAATATCATTCTCTCTAAACAGACCAAACTCCACTGGTGAAATTGGTGATTGTACCTTGCAGAACACAGGAGTTATCAGTGTACGGCTCCCTTGATCGGTTAGCTTGTTTGTGGAATCGTGTGACTTTGGTAAATCCTAACTAACCCTTTAGAACACAGAAGTCACACAATAACATGAACAAACTAACAGATCAAGGCTGTAATAAATCAGCAACTAATGTTTTCTGCGAGGGAAAATCGCTGTTTTTGCCAAAGGAGTCTAGCTGCTTTAGAGAGAGCGATATTTGACTTGTTTAACAGCTGAGAAGGCTGTCTGAAGGCAAGGTAAAACAATGAAGATATTCTAAATATAGCGTAAAATTAAACTGATATTGACTGTTTCTGGTGCAGCTTTTTTAGGTGGCTAAAATACATTTTGCTGCTGATCATATTCAAAAATCTAACATAGATAATACAATATTACATTATAATGTTACCTTCTTGACAGGTGCCATCTCTTTTTCCCAGTTTCAGTTGCAGCACTAAGCACTTGGTAACAGCGAACCCCTCTTTTGGGCAGAAGAGTGGTGAGAGTTGTTCCTCACCAGTTTTATACTGCTGGGTGAATATGGGAGGATTTCATGTCGGTGCCAAATTTGTGTCGGACTGCCCGTTTTTGTTTGGAAATTGTGTAACACAGTCTAGTTCACAGATCAATGAAGATGGCATGACTTCTAACAGTCATCTCAGGTGAGACAGAGAGGACATGTGAAAGAGTTTAATGATTATATTAATATATCTTGTTTAAATATTAACTTATGTGTGCTATGGTGCATTAATCCAGGTTAACTGCAACAAATTCCTGTTCTATATTTTCATGTACAAATACACACACACACTCACACACACACACACACACACACACACAAACACACACAGATACGGGGATATTGACCTTAGAGTAGATAGAGTAGTGTTGTGTAGCTCTGTCAGCTCTGGGTCTATCCAGTTTCAGGGGGAATGTTACAGATAGGCCTCCCTATGGTGTTTATCAACAGAGTCAAAGTTCAGAACGCCTCTAATCTATAGTTCACCGCAGGATTTCATCAGCTTGTATTGGAGTTGCACAGATCATATTCCCCTCCGCTAAAGGACTGTGTTTACTGCATTACGTAAGTGTCACATGTTCCAAAAATGAATAATGGCCCATTTTCTAATAAATACTCTTCTCACCAGTATGTTAGTTAGTGCAAACTCGTGCTGTGTAGAACAGAATTATTCAAACCCAAAATACTTCATTTAAAGTTCCAGTTAAGAGACGTTTCCAAAGATTTAAAACAGGTCACGCTGAATTTTGGAGAAACGATCACACAATGATTCACAAGACTTTTGGAGTATTTCCATTTGTTGATGGGTGCAGCCATTAATGTGGCAGTTTGGGTTTGGATATATCACTCATGACATATTATAGCTTTAACACGTAAGAAGAAAAGTGACTTCCTGGAGTCAAATTTAGATGACAACAACACTCCACGAAGTCAATGTGCACAGCCAAAAAATGTAGCACATAATCCTCCAAAAACCAAAAACTGTACACCTTTTGTACAGATTAAACAAGATATAACAATATAATTAATAAGTTTTAGTTTAGCTTTAGTCTCCTGGCTGTAGCTTCATATGCAAGAGATATGAGAGTGGTACCGATCTTTTCATCTAACTCTTGGCCAGAGTGTTAATTTCCTAAAATGTCTAACTATGCCTTAAAGCCAAGTAAAATGTTTATGTTTCATATCTGTACAAAAATAAGTTCCAATACAGACATAATATGATGTTAAGAAAGACTGCGAATCTGTGACCTTTAGCATGTAAGTAATTATCAAACGGAGCACTCAATAACCCCTCTGACCGGTGGAAGATGATGGCTGCATGCATACAGCCCAGTCATTCATAAAACAGAAAAAAAAAGAAAGTTGGTTCTCCTCACAGGGAACTTGAATGTAATGTTCTTTTGCCCTGGTTGCATTTAGAGGCAGGGTGTTATGTTTACTACAAGGTGCAACAGTTTCATTTGCAAGGGCAGCACCTGAAGAAACCTTGTGACCTTCTTCAGTCAGGCATGAGTGATGGACTCATGTGGTGCACATGGGTTATTTAGTGAGCGTTTGTCGTTGTGTGCATGTGTGTTTATGTGTAGGAGCAGAAATAGCTCTTATGTGTCAAGTGTCACTGAAGTGCTGAGTCAGGCAGCTGATCTCCACGGCGGAGGATACCCCAAATTCTCCGCGCGCTGTTCTGAAAAGAGCTCCAAAGTAAATACTCCTCACGATGCCCACTGTCCACATTATATCATGTTGACTGACTGACTTCATGGCTTTTGCAACATGCAATGAAGGAACCAAAGAAGCTTACAATGATAAGGGGATCTTTTTCTTCCAGTGTTCACCTTCTTTTGGACAAGATTTAGAGCTCTTCATCTCCTTCTTCATCACAGAAGCCACCACGAGAGTTCTAACGTGACGGGTTGTCTGAGGTTACGCCATAGATTCAGTTCTATGAAATCTATTTACATAGAGTGTTTCGACCATATCCCATTTCTTCTGAGTATCAGGCGTTGACTAGCAGCTGTACTGAGTGACATTTTCTCTCTGCAGCAACTAGTTCTCACAGGCTGAGGCTGGAACTGAGGCCCTCTGTGCAGTTGCAAAGGGAGCAAAGGCTGAAGCAGACAGAGGGTGAAGGGACAAGGAGCGGGGACTGATGGTTAATATGGGGTTAGGGGGGGTGAGGGTTCTCTTCACAGCAGGCTGGAGCCAGAATGGTTGTTGAAGGGGCGAGGACTGGGAGCGAGGCTGGCTGGGAAAAAGACCAGATTTGAAGGCATAAATGAGGAGGACGAGGGTGCACAAAAACGCAAGTTTGCAAGCCCAGTTTTTTGCTGTCACACATATAAAATGACCTGGGCTGACACTGATAAAGTTGTGGTTAACTATTTACTTTTCACAGACAGATAACTTGTTGGACTTGCATGCTCACATGCTCTTTTGGTCAGATTGCAACAGAAATAGAACAGAGAAAATTTGGTGTAGCACAAATTGCTATTCTTAATTATGGCTGGGTTGCACCAACAAAGATTAATTTAATTAATTTTAACCTGATTAAATCTTGTTTTTTAAGCTAGAATTAAAAAATTAAGATAGATTAAATTTAAATCACTCTCTAACTCTCTAACTACTACTCTTTTTTCTCTCCAGATGATCCATCCTTCGACTGTGCTGTTTTCCCTGGTAAATGTTTAATAATTTGGCTGTATTGCTCTGTTAATTCGGCCAACGCGCTTTTCTCGAAGGGGGAGAAATTGCTAAACCAATACCAGCAGGATAACTAAACTAAAAAACGTCTTAGCTGGCCTATAAAACACTGTGATGGTTTGGTAAGTTTTTAGCAAGCTAGCAGGGAATGTAATGTTTTCTTAGTGAATGGTCTTGATTAAACTGATTGATTAAACTTTATTAAATCTCAATTTCTTAAAGTAGAGGAAGTTAAAGCTTCTCTGTGAAGACGTCATGAGGAGGCTAACTCAGCAAACCTTTTTTTTTTTTTTGCTAACTAGGAAACATAATGTTTTGCAAACTTTTTAGCTAGGCTAGCTAGCAAACAATGTAATGTTTTGTTAAGGAATACAGAGCCATTTTGCAGAACAGTTTTGATTAAACCAACTGATTAAACCCTATTCAATTTCAGTTTGCATCAGTAAACTTGGATTCACCAAAAATTGTGCAACAGAGCTGTACTTAATTTTTAATCTTGATTTACTCATTTTCAACCTAGTTTTGCTCAACTTTGGTTAGAACTACTCTTAGATTACGTTGATCTTTGATGATGCAACCCTGCTTTTGCACTGTAAACCACATTGCAAGTTCTGGTAATGCTGCATTGCTGCTGCTTGTAGCGAATGCAGTGAGCCCTAAGCCAGATAATTAAAATTATGTTCATTGTCAGATCATGCGGAGCCAACACTAACACACCTCTTGGTGTGTTTTTCTCCCTTTAATCTTCATACATGTTCTGTTTTCTGTGTTGCTTCACTTTCTCCTCTCCTGTTAGAGAGAGATTCTTTGTGCCACTGCAGCCCCCTGTTTACCTCCACCCCTAAGTCTGGTCCAATCACAGCTCAAGCTGAAGAAGACATTCTGCTGAAACCGTCCATTCTTTGTGGATTTGTAGGCCACAGAAAGATAAATAGGGAGAGAGACATTGAGTGAGTGAGAGAAAGAGAGGGAGAAAACTCTGTGACCTAATAAACTCACTGCAGCCTTTGAAGGCTTGTTTCTTATCTCCCTTATCATACATTATAAAGTCACGGGTTGTAGGAAATAACATCTGGCTGCAGTTCACTCGCCACGACCCACTTCTTCTTAGGTCTTTAAATGCACCAAACAAGAAAAAAAAAAAAAGATTGTAAAAATGATACAATGTAATATGACTTTCAGACACAAGAGGGCATAACAGGACACTTTCTTCATTAAATACTTTTCTCTCCTGTGCACAAACAAGAAACCTGAATAAATAAGTGGAGAAACATTGAGATGCATGCAGGACACAAGAGGTCACTAAATGATTTTATCAGTATCAGGAACATGTAAGGTCCTTTGCAGTCACCAGATCTCAATGCAGCTGAATTTTCTATGGGATGTTTAGGACTGATGGAGCGTTCTCTGATGCAGTCTCCACCTCCATCCTATCATGGATGGATCATAACACCAAATGAGGCAAAAAAAAAATTTAGATTATCAGCATTCAGCCCTTCTGAGCTGTTCTGCAGGTTTGTGGTGTTTTTTCTTTCTTAATTTAATAATTGAATAATTCTCTCTTAATTTGTCAGGATATTCACACAGAAAACTGATTTGAGAAGAATCAGCCCCTTAAATGTCCTGCAATATCAAATGAGGGGAGCCGTTCAATGCAGAGAAGTGATGCTAATAAAACAAATAAATCTACAAATAAAACAAATATTAAAACTGTATTTTCACGTCTCTTCTCTTATTCTGTGTCCTCTAGTTCGTCACCTGCAAATTTGTATTTGTATTAAACTGTAAAAACAATCAGCTGTAAGAAACTTGAATTAAATGATAAATGTTTTCAGTACATCAGCTACTATTGCTTCAGGTGAACATAAATTTTGTGACACACTTAAAGTAAAGAGAGGGATGGTTTGAACCAACCTACTTGTAGTTCACTGTAATAAAGTAGCTGCACAGCTTTTCATTATGCCTTCTTTTTTATTACCCCTCAGTTAGAAGAAACTGTAAATAGAGAAGGTTGAACAAAGGTAGAAGTTGAGGGTTTATGGTAACTTTTCTTTTCACTGCTCTTTCTGATCTTGCAGTAAAGTTTCACAGCATGACGGTACAGAAAAGTGAACAGCTACAGACTGCTACTATTTGACTGTACATAAAAAGATAATCACTGCAGGAGTAAATACCATCAGATATTATCCAGATCCAATAAAGGTCCAGGAAAATCTTGGACTTCTATAAATTGCATGAAGATGATTGAACTGTGAATCCTTGATTGTAAAACAAACTTTCTTTATATCCTTGTGCGCATTTTCTGTTTTCTAAATCACATAAAACAAACGACTGTTCGCAGGGCCGACCTCAAGCAGGGTTTGATTTGGGGGCCCCTCCAACACCTCAGCCCCCAACCACCCAGCCACTACTGTAGCTAATTATCTCATACCAATGTCAGCCAGCCATGTTTTAGACTTAATAAAAGAGAAATGTCTCTGGCAACTTATAATTTATATGTGGAAAAGTCACCCTGGCTGACTCTTCAGCGCACTGCCGCCCTGAACAGTGTCCGTCTCCAGCAATGGGAACCATGTTGGTCCCGTTGTTTACTGACTGTGATTATGCAATGTGAGTTTGAGACAAATACTCTTAAGTCTTTGTCGCTTTCTCTGATGCATGGTGGGTCATGATCTGTCTAAAAACACACTATTATGGTATCCATAAGATTTTAAGACATGGTCATATTAGCTGACTCTTCCAGGACTGAGAGTTCCCAGAGAACACGACCAGACCGAGACCAGCACAGCCTCAGAGAGCAGCAGAGGCCAGTTTAATGACAGGAACTTGGCTGAGAACGGTACTGAGATGGTTTTCTTGCTGGGTTTGGCTCCCAGCACCTCAGTGATGAGTCATACCTAACCAAGCTAACAGCTGTTAGCAGTTAGCTAAGTTACTTTAGCAGCAAATAAAGCTAGCTTTCTACTGTATTCGCTGTCGGTCTCAGAGGCTGTGTTTGTCCTGCTGACCAGTCGTGCTCACTGGGAGGCTTCTGAGATGTACTTGCTTTAACTACGTGTACGCGCACACATCCATACGCATCCATATGCAGCATCGCTGCCTCATGTATCCAGTGTCCATTTGGAGCAATGATTGTGCACGTCCTCAGGAATTAACGCTATGCAAATACATGTTTAAAAAGCAAGTATAACAGTTACGGTTAGCTACTTTAGCAACAAGTAAGCTAAAGCTATCTGTCCATCTGAAAATTCAGCTGAGCAGCTGGAGGACATCAGAGTGAAAAACAGAAAATATTTTCTCCATTAAATATGACCCAGTTTCATCCAAATGAGTGAATAAAGTTGTGTTTTTGTACAGTGGGGCCTGTTACCCAGAAACACTCCAGTCATGCTCCTCTGCTTTGTAAGTGAAAGACCATTTCATTGGAAACAAACTAGCAACAGCCCTGAGTGCAGGATGTGTTTTCAATAGTTTGAATCATTTTCCAGGAAAAGTGAAATACTATTAAAAACACCTGAAAACATCTACAAAATGACTTTTTTTGTCATCGATGAGCCAGACACTGGCGTATTGGTGATGTATAGTGCAATACATGACATAAACTTAGAAACTGAATTTGACCTCATGGCAACTTTAACCTGTAAACACTGAGCTCAGGACTTTCTGTGTGTTGATATTAAGGATAATTTTAAAATGAAGGGCACCACACTGAAATATAGAGGCCTATCACGAAAAAAGAATTTCATTTCATTTACTCTTGGGGGCCCTCTAGTGGCCACAGGAGCCATAAGCTTATTTCGCCGGCTATGACTGCAGGATTATCAAACACATGCCTGAGGAATGACCCTCTTCAAATATCACACTGAGTTAGCTGATGTGTGTTGTTTGTCTTTTGTTTGTTAGCAACCACAGATGTGTTGTCCAAACACAATTCACAAAGTCACCTGCATCCAAGATTTACGTTTACTTTGGCTGCAGCGTAACACTGTTGATGTTATTAGGTTAATGCGATTTTATGAGTCAGGAGATGCTGCAGCGTCTGAGTTCATTCCTTGTGTCTGCAGATTGATTAATATGTTGAGATTAGTAGAAGAAGGTTTGTCAGATAAATACAATTTGGATAAGCAAGGAGTCAAAATATTTGTAAAGCCAACGGTGAGCCAAAGTACCCAAAGCACAGAATCACCATATAAGAATATCTCGGGTTTACGTATTTGTGTGCACACTGGTGAGTCAGACAGATTGAATAGCCCTGCTGTTTTTGTTTTTCAGATGTAATGACATACAACTTAATTAACCATCACTGGCCACAGCAGAGAGAGACATGACCTTACTCACGCTTGGCTTGTCCCAGCAGGGTCTTAATACTCTCTTGAGGTGACCTAACTCCTCTGTTATGTTCTTCTTTAATGTGTTTTTGTGGGCTTAAGTCTTAAGTGTCACCTCTACAGTATGTCATACCTTATTTCTGTCTCATTTGTCCTGTGTGACCTCATTCCTAACATTAAACTGCACACAGCCGGGAAATCCCCAAAACAAAAACGGAAATGATGGATTCTCCTGTTTCCTAAATGCCAGCACTCTGACCACACTGCTGCCTACTGTATGTTTATGTTTACCTCACTGGACTGAGGCACGTTAACCCATTATTTACTGAGTTTTCTCTTCAACGGCTGGCAGAACAACATGAGTTTAAGGTATTTCAATAGGAGAGGTTTGCAAAAACTGAATGAAAATGAATGTGATATGTCATTATGGTTATTTGGCATTCATTTATAATATTCAAGATCTGAAAGGTGAAGCTTCACCCAGGCCTTGAATCAACTGACTGGGCTTGAGGGAACCAATTTAAAGTCCCCCGACGCTCAAAGATGACAACACTTACACCTTTTTCGTTCATCTTTTAAGTTGATACAGTGACCTTGTTTGCAAACAGCTGCTGTGACACTCAGGAGTTAGGGAGAAACATTAATATTCATTTGGAGCCATGGCTGTCTGTGTCCGCTCCTGAGGGAAAAATCTGGCCCAGCTAGCTCCACTAGTTAGTCGCTAACTTTGTCAGCAATTTGGGGGAGATTGGGGTCGAGTACAGTTGGTTTATCAGAGCTGTTTCACTGTTTCATCTGCCTGCTTTGTCTGAAAACAAAGCTGACGAGTGTGGAGAGAGTGAACCAAAACAATAAAGTTGTGGGCTGTAAAGCAAAACCAAACCAGAGTCAGATGGAGAATGACTTCACCATCTCATCATCGTCGATTAGAAAAAGTAATGACACATCTATAATTCAAGCAACTCAAAACACACCACTAAACTCTAAAGGTTTTTTTTTTTGGTCTTATTTATACCTCAACCTTTCTGGTATGTTATTCCGTTAAATAAAGCAGCGTCAAGCTGCAAACTCTTGTAGTAGCTCCACCAGAGTTTTCAAATTGTGTCATTTGAGTGAGTTCAAGTTCAAGGAAACTGAGAAAATGAATCAATACTTCACAACAACAGATTAGAGAAAAGTCCAAACATATTTTGTTCTGTTCTTCTCTTTTCTTTTCCCATTAATCATCTTGACACACACAACCCAAATTTACGTTGTGACCCACTGCAGCGGTTCTGACCCCCAGGGTGGGAACAACTGCATTACAGGTCTACGGTCTACTATATGATGTATTTGATTAAAGGAAGGGTTTGAGGCATCTGGCAAAGTTTGTATGTGTGACAGAAAAATGTATAATAGTTTCTGTGTTATGTTCTGAATATATATGAATGCTTAATTAATGAAATTACCCATATACATCCACAATTATTTTATTCCTAAGATGAAATATTTTTAATTACTTTGTTCGCCCTTACAATCAAAACAGAAAGCTCTTGTTCACATACATATTTTGGGAAACCTTTTGAGACTCAACCCCCAAGGAAAATCAGGTTGGTGTTCACGACCCCTTGCCTCCATCTGCCCAAGAATGTTCAGGAATAATTGTACAACATATCAAAAACTCACATTATAGCAATGAATGCTGTGATGTAAAAAACACCCCCCAGTCTAAAACAGGGAATGTGATTTCTCATCATGCTGGACTGAGTAGTTTTTAAGTTAAATATTTCATATTACAAAATGCAAATGTTACTTTTTGTTGGTGTATGTGTCTGTTTGGAACATGATGGTTTCAATGACCTAGTATATTAGAAGTAGACAGGATCACAGCTCCCCTAAAGTGAAGCCAAAGCATTTCGCCCCCTGGTGGAAGGCTGCAGTATAATTCATAAACAGGCCAAAAGTAAACAAAAAATATGGCTGACCTTGAGAGATTGATCCTTTTTTGGCAATTGTACACACAACTGAACCCTCAGCACTGCAGCCTCCTTCACTGCATATACAAATGACTCAGAGGAGGAAAAACAATGCATTGGGTAAAAGATGCCATTAAACATTTTTATTTTATTTCACAGCACTTAATAACATTGCATACATATTTTGACATCAATTGGCATGCAGAATAGGTTTTACAAAATGACACTATGTATTATTTTAGGCTTTCATGGGTCCTGTGATTGTTGTGTGACATCAGACAGCTGCTTATTCATGATGTCAGTATAGATGGACTTGTCCTGAATTCACAATTACAGTAGGAACTCTAAACTTTGATTGGCATCCATTTTACTCCTCCTAGTTGGAAGTTGGAGATTTTCAAGTTGCCTGGAACGCAGCATGCACAGAAAACACAGTTCTTATTTTCAGGTGATTGGACACTAGTGAAAACAAGATTATATTCCATTTTTGCCGTATTCTGCCGATAAATCCCTATAAATCTTACACACCGGACCTCTAAACAGCTCCACTTACATGTTTGTTTTGTAATTCGGACATGATTTATCGATTGATAGTTTTAGAAACAGTGCAGCTATATATTTAAAGCTCAGCTGCAATTAAAACAATTACACCAGCCCTTGTTTTCTCATACACACACACACACACACACACACACACACACACACACACACACACACACACACACACTGTACACACATTCACCAGCAATGGCATCATGGCATAATTTCTGCACAGAGACAAACTTCCTCCCCACAGCCACTAACCATCAAACCCAGTCCTCCCTCCCAGTGTCTCTTCAGCACTGTCTGCATTTCCCAGGCAGTTGCCCTGCAGCAAAGAGCATCTTCCTGCCTCTGAGACCGGAGCGCTGTCTCGACCACACTTCTCTATTTACAGACTCTGCAGCCTCCCACAGTGTTCTCACCAGGACGACACACACAGACAGATCTGGTGTGGAAAGAGGAAGTCCTGAAGGCAGGGCTCGAGCAAATGACACAGTGGAGCAATGAGGCGCCGTGTGAGCGAGGAGACAAACTGTAGAGTATGAAGTTTGAGGCTGTGAAGAATGTCAGGAGGGTGGCGTGAAGGCCTGCACTCAACAAACTCCCACTGCAGCATCCCAGGGAGGAAATGAGAGCTGGTGTTAACAGGCTGGGAAGAGGAGTTGATGGCTTTTTTTAAGGTTTTGTATATGTTCAAAATAACAGAAAGTGCATGCAGCGAGAATGCAGTAAATACCAATGTGGTGAAACTCATAATGTTTGCGTTGCACAGTCACAAACACTGCAACAACAACAACAAAAAAAGCTGGGAAAACCTAAGAAAGCATGTCAAAAGCAAGCTGGCACTTTATGGGATCTTTGCTTTTACCACCATTTCAGAGAGTCTCAACAAAACCTGTACAGGATGAACTTCACCATTATTTACTGCAGGCATATCGAAGTGTAATGTAAAAATATTTATGCAATTTTGTCCATCTACGTACATAACTAGCCTGTGTTTATTAAACAAATGCATGCATGGAGAAAGATGTCCAGCAGGCTGACTGAACTGATGATACTTTAGCCACTTTTGCTGAACACTGAAAAACACATCGAGGAGATGTTTAACATTTAGACACTAAGGAAATATGGCTGTCTGGCACAGAGTCGCACACAAGCTGCTTTTACTCAGAGTAACATAACATAACAGCTCCTCCATGGGCTGCAGCACATTTATTGGATTTGGATGCATATTTTTTTGTTGGAATATCAAAACAAAAAGACTGAAGACATAAAGCTGAACATGTGCAAGATCTTATAAAGACGAGGCTTGGAGAGCCTTCCACCAGAGTGCTTTCTCTTCTCATAAAAATTCAGAAAAGATGGTTTCACTGACATATCTGTGTTTTAAATGAAATCAAATCAAGGCTAACTATTCAACATGAAAGACAATAAATGAGAAACACAGTATAGTGCAGTGGTTCCCAACCTTTTTCCGAAAGGATCCCCTTTTCTGAACTGACAATCCCTACATACTTCATGGATATTTCATATTATATTCAGTGCATAACAATAACATAAACTGATGGTAAACTGCACAATTAGCCCAAATGCTGAACACAGTAACTGTAGGCAGTTTGTCTAAAAGAAGCGATTTGGATGAATTTTGAGCAGATTATATCCTGTGAAAATTTCATTAGAGATGAGTTTATTAGGGATTTATTATAGAGTTTTTGTACAATTCTCAGCATGAATTATGTACTTAAAAAAGATATCTTTGACAAAGACACTTGGCCATTGTTCTATTTGCTATTTTGTTGTTTTAACAGTGTACTTTTCTGCAGGATGAGACTGTTCAGCAAAGAGTGAAACAAGTGAAATCAAGGCCAGGCTAATTACAGGACATCTCAGGCAGTTCACAGTCCTTTTCATGAGACATAAAAGATGACAACTGAAAAAGAGACGAAACATGAATTAAAAGCATAAAAATGTAAAGTAATTTTTTTTTTAGAAAAGAAATGGAGAAAGTTAAAGTTTTCAGCCAGGTTTCAGATGAGCATTAATCCTCAGCTTCAGTAATAAGACCATGTTAAGTATTGCGGCTCTTAGCTGACTGTTAAATGATGATCTGAGGCTGATATCATGAAATAAACAAGACAGTCCCACATTTTTTTCCAAACCAGACTCACAGACAAACAGGGATATTATATATAATGGGACTATATATTATAAACATTATTCTAAGTCAGTGCAGAGACCTGAAAAAAGACATTTTTCCCATTTTGCATAAAATACAACCATCAACATGTTTTTCCAAACATGCCTGTAAATGATACCTTTGATACTTACTTTGACTCAAGTGACTCCAAACAGAATTCTTGGCAAGGCCTGTATGAATCTATATGAACGTCCTCCAGCAATTTATAACCGTCACCATTTAACATTGTTTACAAGCCACACAATCCTTGAAAACATGCAGCTGGGGCCCAGCGTCACCCCCTGCTCCCTGCTGCAGTGTATTTGCCCTCCCTGAAATGTTCATACGGTCCCAGTGTGACAGTCTTCCCTGAGTTGTCACAGTTCCACAGACCACAGTGTAATAAGTGTGGTTTATGTCTCGAGCTCAGCTCCCTGAGTGAGAAGAGAGGAGAGAACAGGAGGAGACACAGCGTGCAGAGGGATCTGAAATCTTTTCTGGAGGCTTCAATGAAGAAAACAACTATCTGATCCCACAACCAGTAATCACAGCTGTCAAGTCTAAGTTACGTCTCAGACATTCCTGCAGCTATCTGAAGTCAAATCTCACTTCCTTAGTCATTTGGACTTTTTTGTTAAATATGCTTTTTCACATTCTTTTCAAGAGGTCAATGAGATGATTGATGCCACTCTAATGTCAGCAGCCAAGTAGATTAGCTTAGCACAAAGACTGTAAAAAAGGGGAAACAGTTAGGGAGATCCACTGGCACAATATGGCAGAAATGGCATATCATTTTCTTAAGTATATTTAACATTAGTGTATAATCAGTACAATCAGCCATTATCTACAGAGGGTGCAGATCCTCCGTTATGTTTGAACCGTCATGTTTCTACAGTAGCTCAGACCAAATGATTGTATATAGAGAAATGTACAACATGACGTCTCCTCAAAACTGAAGCCAAACCATCTCGACCGCCCCCTGGTGGCTGGATGCTGTATAGGTCATAAACCCTGAGTTCCTGATGTGAATAGATAGGACATGAACCAAACTAAAGCATCAAAGTACACTAAATTTTTTGCGAAAGATGGTTTCCGTCATTTTAGGTAGTTCTTATTGTGCTGAAGTTTTTTCAAGTGTTCATTTTTCTGATCAGTTTAACTTTAATTAGTTATTTGACATTATGAAAAATGGGTTTCGTGTCATGACTGACAACTGAGCTCTGCTCGTGATTGAGTCGTCTGATGGCAGCGCTCATCTCTGGGATATTTTGGCTTAATTTTTGTACAGACAGAGGAGGTGGAGCTGCAGTGTCCATCTTTATTTACACTGGTGCTCAAAAAGGACAAACCAAACACTGGCTCTAGATAGGGCCTTCCACATTTTATTTTGCAAGTTTCATGGCCACATGGTAGGAATGGGACAGTGAGGGGAGGGGTATTCAGTTGGCTGCCCTTCCACCTCACTGCTACATGCCACTGAATCCTAATCACTGGTCCTTTAAGTCAAACTTTAAGTCATCCTACAGCTCTTGGAGGAT
>JAJHUR010084946.1:0-22086 GCA_027495735.1 Lutjanus campechanus
TACTTAATTATATACTTAATATATAGTTTACTTAATATCCATAAGTACATTTCTAACTGGTTAAATTCTTAACGCAAAATCAATTGAAGATCAATCATTGACATCCTTTTTTTGTTTTGTTTAGTTTTTCGTCCATATATCCTGGTTTTCATTGGTCAGTTTGTGATCAGATCACCTTATTGGCTACAGAAATGCAGATGAAAGGTTTGGATATTAATTAAAATTGTACTCAGTACTCAACCATGATTTTAAAAGTAACTAAGTAGATTACATGGATTAATGAGTACTTAAGTAAAAGTAAAAGTACAGACTTGAAAATCTACTCATAAAAGTACAAGTACCCCAAAAAACTACTTAATTACAGTAACTTGAGTATTTGTAATTAATTACTTCCACCCCTGGAAAATACCAAGTTAAGCTAAGTCGTTAATGGTATAAATGGAAACAAGCCGGCAGCTATTACGTTTTTAGCCATTATAATGTTAGGGCTGTATTTCCATGTGACAAATGTTCCACCAAAACAACCTTTCTCCAGTGCTGACACAGTGCTGTGGAGATACAGTAGGTCCGGTTAGGATGGATGTGTTTCCCAAAGCCCCATATCCCTAGGAATTACATCCATAGTACATCCAAGTAGAGTGCCCTTTATTTGATATATTTAGGATAATGCTGTAGAGTTCACATCCCATCACAGACCTGCTTACATTCAAATTTTTATTAACTAAACCCACAATCTGTCCTGTGCTTTAGTTGTCCACCCTCACTACAACTAACTATAGTTTATTTACATTAATCACAATCTTTCCTAAACCTCAACATTACATATTTTCCATGCACAGATATTGGACGTTAAAATACAAAACAAAAAGTGAAAGTAATCCAACTGGCCATTGGATTGGCTAAAATGTTATCCATGTTGCCCTGCCTCCTGGAAATGGCACTTAAATACAACTAATGTACTACAGCAAATGTGTTTTGATTATTCATTACTTAAAAAAAATTGCTTATACCAAACAATAACAAATATATATTTTCTCTCCTCAATAAAAGCTTTATTTTCAGAGCAACATATCGCATGTTCTCTGACAGTATTACAGTGACTTGAGACATAAGAATTTTTGGGACATTTTACCAAAATCACAACATTTATTTGATCCTAACCAAAGTGCTTTTGTTGCAGGAGTCTGGATGCTAACTCATGACTCTGTCATATGGCACATGTCACATGGCACTTTGTCCACCATCCACACCAGACACCTCCTTGCAAGTCCAGCACGTGTGCTGTTTTTATAAATCAAAGAATTGTCGTCTGTGAACATAATCCAGGTAGGGATTACATTTTCACATCATTATGAAAACACTTGACTTGGGTTGTCTTGTCTGGTGATGGGGTTGATAGCTAAAACGTTACTTATAACCGTAGTTCGTGGTGTGCCTTATGGCTTTATAGGGCCATAAATGACACAGCAATCTGTCTGTCACTTCCTTCAGCACGAGTGGCCAAAAATAATTTTTGCAGCTTGTAAGTAAACTCTGAAATGTAAGCCAAGTTTCACCAAAAACTAATTTTGCTTGGATACTGTTTATCTTTCTTTTCTTATGATGGCACTTGACCATGAAACATTGCATTTATTTCATACAGACATCTTTCCTACCCGTGCAACAGAGGCTATTCATGTGTACAGTGTGCATTCTACTAATATATTGTGTAAAACCTTTAAGGCCTCACATGCATGAATGAACACGCACGCCCACAAACGGATGTTGAGATAACATTTGCAGGCTTTATGGATTTTCCCTGCAGTGGTATTGACAGGCGAGTCAATAAGCCAGCGGGGTAAAGACAAACCTAACCTTACTATTCACTTAACATTGACTTGAGTGGAATCTCTTGGACAACACAGTGAAAAGAGCAGTGCACGTCAAAATACCAAAATGCCTCGGATGTCAAAATGTTACTGTTGTTCATGTGATGAGTGTCAAAACATTTAGCATTTCAACATGGCTAATAGTATCGATATTACACTGAACAACAAGTAATATCTGCTTTTGTGTTTGTATAAAATATAATATGAGTGGAATTACTTCCAGAATGGGTGGAACCTGATTGGATTATAGTTTGTTTTGCATTTTGAGCTATAGGCCACGCAAGAATCAAAACCCTAAACCTGAAAATTAGTGAACATTTTTTTCTTGATGATGATGAGTATTCATCTAGGGCAAATGTAGTATTGTAAAAGCAAATCAGCGCGGCCCGGTTTGACTCAGCACGGCCAAAAGCGCCAGTGGAAAAGCCCCAAAAGTACACCTGTAAATCACGTTCACTGTGACATTAATTGCAATGCTAATTTTGGCCAGTAAAATACAGGCTTAAGACATCATATTCTTATTGGGAAAAATGAACTGCCAGCTCCTGAGAATGTCATTTACTTCAATCAAATGCTGAACTCCAGTTCTCTCCAGCAAAGGCAGCATTGACAATGCACTATCACTGGTCTAAATGAAGTATCAGAATGTTCATTAATACACAGCCACCATATTGGATTTTTGCTAATATCTGATATATTTTCCAACTCTTTTTGGCCGATTGTCGATGCTGCTATATGCACGTTTTTTTCCCGCCTCCTGAGGTGGAATTAACATATTATGCCTACCCTTATCATGACAGCCCATTAGCAGATGCAGAAAAATTTAATTTGTAGAGTTGAAAGAAGACAAAGACAATTTTGGCTACTTGCATAAATGATACTGCACAATCACTGCAAATAGCAACTTTGCTCTCTGTTTTGGACAACTGAAAAAAGTCCACACTGCAGACCAGAGGTGTGGACTTGTGTAACATGACTTGAAACTGAGTGACAAAGATTAAAAAAGTCTGTTATTTAAAAGTAAGAATCAGTTCATTTCACTTTGCAACTAATGTCAGCACAATTTATTAGTAGCCAGTTGACACATGATTACCCACAATAGCATCCAATCAAGGTGCAGGAGAGAACTATGAAGAGCTAACACCATGTTAACTGAGCTGCAGTTGGAAAAAATGATACTAAAGATAATTTCATTTGTGTACAAAAGCTATGCAAAGGTCAACAAAAGATTACTTGCAGTATCCAAAATGGGCAGGTTGAAAATAATAGATGGCGACGCAAAAACGTCCAACTTCGTTCGACATTTGAACTTGCACAAAGAACGGTAAGTTGAGACTACTGTTAACACATTTAGTGAGCTAGCACTCGACTAACATTATCTTCATTCACTTCTCGCCCTCAACAGTTGCCATCTTGTCTACGTAGCAGAAGAGGTGGGGCTACCAAACTTGTGAACACTGCTGCAGAGGAAGCAGCCGCAGTGACTACAGTGGCAGCGAATTATACAGATGTAAGTCATGCATGTGTTTTTACCAATAAGTAGCACTATACTGTTGTTGGATTGAAGCCACCTTCACATTTATTTGGTTCAGTTTGTAAAGATTTGGTACCACCAATCAAATATAAATCAACATATTGGTAAGTTTTCAGGCGGTAGGAGGAGGGAGGGGCCCATTGTTGATGGAGGTTTTGGCGTACTTTAACTTCCTGAGAAACAGAGGGCAAACATAAGTAAATAACATTAAAAGAAAGTTCATGTTGAGCAAAGTCAAATTGAACACAAATGAATAAATAAGCCTGTACATGTTTCGGCAGGTGGCAGTAAAGCTACGCCCAGCTTCAGTTCACCCACGAAGAAGAAGAAGCTGTGATCAGCATTTCCGGTAAGGGCACAACTTTGATTTGAGACAGCGCTAACCTGTCAAAATTCACACGCTACACAAGTGAGTACATGGCAGATATATTGTCAGAAGTGTTGTGCTGATACTGATATGTAATTTTAAACTCTTTGTCAGCCAATAGTCTACTGATAATGTGCCATTAATTTCAAGCCTCTTCATTTATGGAAACTTACCAAACCACTCACACAATGTCTGTGTCATCCGCTGTTGCACTCCACAAAGCTCTGAAACTCTAACTTTAGTGAGAGCAACAACTTTTTACTTTTTGAGGAGGATATCAAAAAGCATTCTGGGAAATGTAGGAAGTCACTAATTGAAGTAGAATTTGGTGAAACAGGCTGAGGAAATTAGAGCACTTCATTAGTCTATTAAAATGAAAAGCACTGAACATGACAGATTTATAACATCTGACAGTGTCAGGGCAGATTTTATTATTTATGAAACACCTGAACATCTTCACACACACACACACACACACACACACACACACACACACACACACACACACACACACACAGTCATGTAGTCACACGGTCAAACATATTTTTTCCCTCTTGTTCCCAGCCAAAGGTCCAGTCAGTGACCTATTTTAGCCAAGCGTCACAGAGTGACCCCCACTGCCCCCTCACACCACCACCACCACCACCCGTCCCTTTGCCCTGCTCCCCACCCGAATGCTGAGGCATCACTGCTCCTGAGCACACAGTCCTGTAGCACCCCCTGACCCCGTGCTGTCCCCCATTATAGAGCAGTCAGAAAGCTTTTAGGGGCTCCGGTAACGCTGAAAGATTGATGGCGCAAAATGGGGAGGAGGAGGGGGGAAGAGCAGGTGGTTAAGAAGAGAATGTCCTGCTTAATGGGTTGCCAGGAATGTAATTCAATAATTATGAAAAGTGACTCAGGAGAGCTGGCTGGATGGATGGATGGCTGGATGGCTACTGAGGGAGGCAGAGAGGCTGCCGGCCTGCTGCACATGCCTGAGCATCCTCAGCCTCCCTGCCGAGCACAAACAGGTGAACTGACTTCTTTTTCAATCATTCAGCATCGATTTGAAACAGACTAGCTCAGACTTTAATAAATACTGAGGGCCAAATTCAACAGCACAACCCGCCCTCCTTATGAAATATTTGACTGCAAACAAATATTTATTCATTGAGATGCAAAGTGGGAGGAGACATTTTTGGCGCCCATTTATTTTCCCCACAGATAATGTTACACGACTTGCAGTTGGTGCACGTGTACGTCTTGGATCAGCCTCAACTCTTCAGGTTGAATCATCAGGACAAAAGACAAACAGCTGCTTTCGAAAAAAATATCAGGTTCTTTTATTAGTCAGCAAAACAAACAAGCCTGTGTACATAAACAGTTTTTGGAAGTAAAGTTATTATGACTTCCAAGATGCATTTTGCTGAGAAATATTCAATCACACAGCCTGAAATTCTGTCAAGTGAATTGCTAATGACAGGTGGAAGCTAAAGATTACACAACTGTGTGTGGGTGTGGGTGGGGGGTTGTTCTCAGTCACCTTATCGAAACGGCTCAGGATTAGAAAAATTCAAAGAAAATACGTTTTTTGTAAACTTCTAAATGTGGAAGTACAAAGAAGCAAAATCTTTTTGGAGCTCAAATGCCGTTAAAACATCACAAAATTATAAGATATAAAAGTGCACACACTGATGTCAATAACAACGCCAAACCTTGTGTTCTTCTCAGTACCTGTGACAAAATAAAAACATAAAAATCCAAAAAAAGATGAATGATTAAACTTTGAGTCATTTGACATTTGCGTGGGGAGCTTTTAATACTGGCAGAATTCATGGGAAGTGACGATAATTGGTCAAAAGTAGCAGTAGCATGAAGCAATTAAAACTGGAGGTTCTGACATAAACCTACAGAGTTTTCGTATTCACATCTCACAGTGTAACATTGAGAATATTGTTAAAGGAAATGTTTGAAATGGGAATACAGAATGTTGAAAACACTTGAACCTGAACCAGCACTTAACTGTTCAGTGACATTTCTATAAATGTTATCTCCCTGTATTGTGGTTGAAATATGTCTATTTCTGGTGGGGAATTATATCCTCTTAGTTAGTGTTGCTCTGCCTGCTAATTCTTTTATTCTTGCACTTAACACTGATAACAGTGGCAGATTTATCACTCAAAGGTTCTTGAAATAATACATCCTTCATTTCAGACAGAAGTGGGAAAAAACAGTTTCGCATTTCTAGTCTTGGCTGTCAGCCAATTTGTATTAATTATTAACAATAAAAAAGGATTCAAAAGTTGAATTTTAGTGAAAAGCAGGTCAGCAGGATGTAATCAGCAAACTCTTGTTTGTTTACTTCTCCTACAGCAGAGGTTCCCAAACTGAGGGGTGGGGCCTCCTGGGGGGCTGCGGAGCCACTGCAGAGGAGGCTTGGAAGACAAGGGGAGAAATAAAGAGTCAAACAAAGTTGAATGAATATGAGTTTGCTGAATCTATCCTGCTGACCTGTATTGTACTAAAATTCAACTTTTGAATTCTTTTTTATTAGTTCCACCCCCAGTTATTGTTAATGATTAATAAACATTGTGGGGTGGGGTGTTGCTGAAAGCAGAGCATGCATGAATCATATTCATTCAGCTTTGCTCCACTCTTTATTTCTCACCTTGTCTTACACGTCCCTCCTGCTCCTTCGACCCCCCAGGGGGGCCCGCCCCCCAGTTTGGGAACCACAGACTCGCATGGAGAAGTGCCTCAAACAAAGGTTAGATTTATGCTTTAGTGTTCAGATTTTTAGACAGAATTTTAATGTTACAAACAGAAAATGGTTTTAGGATGAGTACAAATCGATGTGTTAGACAAAAGTAATGGTTATGAATTTTGCTGGGGCTGGTGGAGTGCTAACTTTGACAAATCAAATAAAGAGCAGGATAGAGCCGCCAACATTATCCCAAATGGTTTCGTAGCATCCAGGACAGCTCGGGCAGTGGTAGCACGATCAGCACTTTATGTAAGCTGTAATCATTTTTAAAAACAATGTACATAGTTAGCCAAAGACATGCTAACTGACTTTGAGGGTAATGCTCAGTTAGCCTACTACTGTTGGATAATTTGGTTAGCAAGACCTGCTAACATTTGCAGCTAATATTAGATTAGATAACATGCTGTTAATCAGTTTCTTATATTTTTGCTCTTGTCTTTTTGGTTATGGCCAAAAGAGGACAAATAGGCCTTGACAAACTACCGTGCCTAGTTACGGTTGCTAAGCTATGATTTTATTTTTTTTTATTTTGCAGTCATATCTAATAAAATGACCCTTAGAAAGCCGTAATCCCACACCAGGTGTAATTTGTCCGTATTTTTGCATCATTAGGTTCTTAAAATCCTTAAATTACTGAAAATATATTGAGGACTTGACCTCTTTGTCCTCAATGCTGTGAGCACAAAGCCAAAAAGTGGTCCAAATCCGAAAACAAATGGACACATTATCTGAAATTTGTTATTCAATCTCAAAAATATAGATAATTCAGACCATTATGACTCCACTTTCCTGAACAAAGACTAGAACTACCCATCATTTTCTAATTAAGAACTATAATTTTCCTTTTGCTTTCTTGCTTTGGCAGAGGTGACTGCTATCTGTTTCCTTAAATTAGACACCCACAATTTTTAGTTTAGATGTCACACGGGGGGACAGACACCCTAACAGCCAGCCTTTTTTACACAAGAAAAGACACCAAAGCTTTAATAAAGTTTGATCGGCCAGTCGCACATGATTAAAAACAGAATACCTGCGAGCAGTACAGCTGCTTGTGTAATTGCAGATTTATTTATGCATTTCTGCTGTTATTTCCCATTTATGAATGCCTTAATGCCAAACACAGAATCCCTGGCTACACTGCTGCTTTTTTTAAATCACATTTCAGGATGGATTTCTTTAGCTGTCCATGTTTACTGTCTGAGTTTACTGATTGGATTAAAGGTATTGGTTTGCCTCAAACTCTGTGTGTCATCAATATTTCAGCGGACCAGATGCAAAACACTGCAGACCTGCGGCATCGCTTAAAAAGTCTATAAGTATAATTTCAGTTCTTTGCTTTTGCAGTTGTCGGAATCATTTAGATAGCAAAAGAAAACAGATTTTATTTCAGAACTGAAGCTATTTTCTTATTGTTTTTGTGTTGTGTACAGCTGTTTTTTTCATTATAAGAGTGAAAACAGAGAATATCAACTACTGCTGTTTGCAATATTGGTGCTTTTTGCCCTTGTGTTTAAAAGTTGACATAGTAATTTATCTGATAAACGAGCTCCTAAAATAAATTCTGTAACTTTCTGATATGTGCTCACTGAGAAAATTGTATTTTCTATACTCCAAAAAAGTCACGTTTGCTTTATTTTTTATTCTCGGCATCAGTGAAATGGTATTTTTATGTACTGTACCCTGCTTCCGTTTCACATTTCAATATACCCAGTTTACTTACTGGATTTAACAGGCGCACAATAAAGTATCTTCTGTGCGGGAGCAGTATTTTGCAGTTTTGATGTGATTTACAAACTGTAGCATATACATCTGACCCCAGTATATCAATAAATCCTTTTTCCAGTTGCTGAAAGTCTTCCCATCAACTCTTCCTCATCTTTCATCTATTTCATCCTCCATCTCTCCTTCTACCCAGGGTCTACTTTTGCTCTGTGTCTTCTTACTTTTGCTCTCCGAGATGTATTGATAATTTCCAGCAAAAATACGATTTCAGTTTATTCTACAGAGCAAAAAATCTAATAGCTGAGTCCTCAATTCAATTGTGTTTTACCGGAGTGGAGAACAATAAACAGGGAGGAGGGCTCCGTTCCAGACGTTCGCCATGAGATTATTGTTCAAAAGAGATCTGATACGATTACAGGAAGCAATAGATGATAATTACATCAGAACATGACTTTTCCTCAGCGAACACTTATATTCATCTGGGTTATGCATCGGCCCAAAACTGAAATGTGGCAATGCATGAGATGACATGGCCTCTGGTAGTGCCAGACACTGGGAGAGCTGGGAGATGAGAGGGGGGGGGGTGGTGAGGTGGTGTTTGCAGTCATCACAGGGTCATGAGGACAGAGTCCGTTCATGATGTCTGGTGGACTCGTTTAACCAAAATACTCAACTGTGGCATCACACCTTATATTACAGAGCTATTTTAACATCATTCATGAACGGAAAATAATCTGATCGTCTATTAATCATCCATTTTAAAGAAAAATTCACAAACGTAACTTGTTCCAGCATCTCAAATGTGAGTGTCTTCTGGTTTTCAATGATAGTAAACTAATGGTCAGACAAATTAAGCTATATGAAACAAGGCCAAACAATTAATAAAGAAAAGTTGAATATAATGATCAGATTAATTAATGATGAAAATTGTTTTGAGCTGCCGTCGTATGTATTTTACAGCAGGTGATGAATGATTGGTCATGATGTGGAACCACAATCAAAGATGTAAAAAACACAAAAACAGACTAATCTGTATCACTGAATGTGTCCATGACAGTAAACAGTACTGAGTTGCCATTAAAGGTCCAGTCTGTAGAGTTTTGATCCTTTGAGATATATTTACAAACATCAATCAAAAATCTGCATTTTGGGTCTCAGTCAATCATATTTCAAAAATATAGGCCAGCTTTTATGAAAATGCTTGAGACATTTGAATTCATAATTTAGGGTATTTAATGTTTAGTTAATAAGTTAGGTTAAGGGTAGACCCTGTAGCTCAGTTGGTAGAGTGTGACACTTGTACTGAGTTTGAAAAAGTTAGGTTAATAAAAGCCTGAGCAAGATATCATGAAATCATGATATGATCTTAGATCTTGAACGTCGTTATATTGTGACGTGACTCAAGTGTTGACTTTTCCTGGTTTTAAGACCTGCAGTAAACATGAAGTTAACAGACTGTTCTATCTGTTTTATTATTTGCATTTACCCCTTACATTCACATTACTATTTATCAAAAATCTCTTTGTGTTAATATTTTCTGAAAGTCACCTCTGCAGTAATGCTGTAATATCTATATTGAGGTGTTTGGTCAAAAATATTGTGATTTCTTATTTTGTCCATATTGCCAAGTCCTAGCACTGTTATTTTAGAGAAAATATGGATATCCAGACATATACTGTATATCGTGGAATAGCCTAAAAATATTGATATATTATTTATAAGCCCAGCCCCAGATTAGTACAATAATACTCATTTTACATGAGTAAAGTAAAAGTAGAGACGTATCATATGGAAGTAAAAGTACAAGAACCTTAAAAAAAGTGAAGTATAACACTTGAGTAAATGTCCACCACTGCTTGTTTAGGCTTTATAGTACAACAGTATCACACAGTGTAATAATCTGATGTTACAACATTTTGTTTTTACATCATAGACAGGCTTTATTGAGCACACATCAAATGAGCACACAAAAATTTAATGTAATATAATGCATAATGTCAACATACATTTACATCAGCCAACACATGCACAGCAAAAGAAAGAATAGATAGACAATATAAATAAGAAAAGTAACCTTAAGAGCTAAAATATGTTCTGAGCATCTTAACAAAAATATGTCAAATAGAGGCATTAACTTCACCATACCTAGAAACTGTTAAAGTTTGTTGTCGAAATACAAATAATCACAAATGAAGCGAGAGGGTAATTAAGTTTTGACCACAAAGTGACTCTTGAGTCATGGAGGTGGGAGCTGAATAAAGTGTCCTGTGAGTTAAAATGTCAGCACCGACTCGTGCTCTGATTCGACCTGTATGTTGGTGTATGTTGGTGTGGCTTGACGACTCTTCCGCTGTTGACTCAGTCCTCAGTAAGCTGGCCACACAAAACGGTATCTGAACAAAAACCTGTGGAGAAAAAGCAAAACAAACAGAAAAACAAACTAATGACGCTCAGGGTTTGCCAGGGTCGGCTGTTTGGTAAAGAACGAGCGGTGGTGAGGGCCAGGCGGTGAAAGATGGCCACTTTTACAAGGCACGACAATGCAAAAGAAAAATAACAAAACTGGCCAACTTTGATGGCCCCTGAATATATTGGGCACTCTGCCTTGGCTGTGTGTGTTGTGAGTGTGTGTGTGTGTTTGTGTGTGTGTGTGTGTGTGCCTGCAGCAGCGGGTGGGGGGCAGAAGGGTTAAGTAGGATAGAAGGCACCCATACTTCAGATTGGCAGCAAGCTGCCGCAAGGATAATCTAATCAGGGGATGCAATTCAATTAGCCAAGGGTCTCTGGGGCCACCGAGCCAGGCAGCCGGTGGCAGCGCTGCTACTGAGGGGGCTGCTGCCTCCACAACCCGACACCCCGACGCTAGCCTCCGACGGGGCCCTGGCCGCTCCGCATGAATGCAGATGAAATTTGAAATATGAAAATCTCCAATAATTTATGGAAGTTGTCAGGAACACAGAGCCAAGCTGCTGCTGCTGCTGCTGGCCGAGGGGAGAGAGAGAAAGGGGGGGGGGGGTTCTACGGAGGGAAAATTGTCTTACAGCTGCTGCTGCTTTGTGAATATTGCCATTATAACACATATTACAGTGTAGTGTATCAGTGCTGTAATGAGAAACATTTCTGTTATTGCCATTTAGGTGTTTTTTATGTTCTGTACATTATTGATGTGTTTCTGGACCTTTAAAGGGACAGTTCACCTCAACATCAAAAATACACTTTTTTCTCCTGGCCTGTAGTGTTGTTTATCCATCTAGATTCTTTTAATGTGAGTTGCAGAGTCTTGGAGATGTCTGCCTTCTCTCCAGTATAATGGGACTAAATGGCACTCGGCTTGTGGTGCTCAAAGGACCAAAATATACATTTGAAAAATTCTAAACTAGTGAAATCATGGCCCTGTTACTCAAGGAAAATCCACACAACTTGTTAAGAGCAGTTTCATGTAGGAACTACTTTCTTTCTGCAATGGAATCTAATGGAACTATTTTCTTTTCTACTAGGAAGAAAGTAGTTTCTACATGAAACTTCTCACAACCACAAAGTCCAAAATTTTTTTATTTTGTCACGGCTCACACCCATCTCTCAGCTTTCATCTTATCGCCTTTAATCATAGTTGCCTTTGTTTTGTTTTTGTTGTTTTTTTGTTTTTTTTTTGACTGGCAGTTACAGCTCATATTAAATAAAAATTCAATTTTGAGCCATTACTACTTCGATTCTGGCACCAACAACACAGCAAGATGACATTTTAGCTTGATTATGTGGCCTGATACTCTGTGTTTGGCTCCAGTTTTTCCTTCGTTTTGCCTCCAGCTAAGATTGTCACGTAATCATGACGTCGGCCCAAAAAGAGTCCATGCAGAGGATTTGGTTGTTGCAGGGCTTTTGACAAGGCATCACTGTCACGTTCAAGTCTTGGTCTTTTACAACAACAATGTATTTTTTTAAAGTTGGAGTCCTTCACTCAGTTGCCACTTGAGCTAAAACTAATACAGCCCTGCAGTAATCACTGAGTTTTCCATTTATATCAATTAGGGGAGACTAAATATTTGAAAGGCCTGTCTGTATAAAGCAGTACAGCTCAACTTTTATTTTAACAACCCGATAAAGTGACCATATGTACACTTATCCTTACCAAAAGAACAGTAATGATTCATTATCACAGAGTTTGACGGGTCACAGAGTTGTGGTCTCCTGCTGTTTTTAATTGAACAAAGAAGAGAAGAAATGAAGAAAAGATTAAACGTATCTTTTTAAATAGTTTTGTAAACAAACTGTTTTTTAATATAAATTGTGCTTTTAGTGAACATTTGCCAATCTAATTTTGATGACCTCAGAGCAGACAAAGTCCTGAGGACCCCCTGTGTCTTCTGGTGACCCCTAAAGGGGGCCCAGACCGCAGGTTGGGAACCAATGTTCTAGACATTTAAATGATAAAAAGTTTAGCATGTTGCTTGCTAACAAATAGACTTTTCTTTGCTCTTTTTCTAAAATACAAGTAAAATATTAACACGTTTTTATTAAAATATAAATTATTTGAAAAAATATTAATCTGTACTAATGCAGATTTTTTACATATTGTACAAATGAAGCAAGAACACTTGTCACTTGTGGCTCAGTGGTAGAGCGGGTCGTCTCCCAATCGGAAGGTTGGTGGTTCGATTCCCGTCTCCTCTGGTCTACATGTCGAAGTGACCTTGGGCAAGACACTGAACCCCACATTGCTCCCGATGGCTGCACCAACGGTGTGTGACTGTGTATGAATGACTTCTGATGAACAGGTTGGGTCTTTGTAGAAGAAGCCACCTGTCATTAGTGTGTGAAAGTGTGTTTTTATATATATATATATATAGAAGCATTACTTAGGAAATGGGTTAAATATCCCTTTTATTGTGCAACCTAATATTTTTATTACATGTTGGTAAGAGTCTTTTGAGGAGTGTTGTGATCGGACAGTCTGGTGTTAAACCCTTAAGGTTTAATAAACACGCTGAATGTCTTCGGTTCCTCATAAAACTTCTGCAAAACCAAATATTTTAAATCCTGTATTGATTAGATCTGAAGTGACCACAGACTAAATTTAAAGATGGCCACCGCATCTCCACTTCCTCCCACTGTACAGAAATGAAGACAATAATATCCCAAATATGAGTGCTGATGACGTCATTCAGAGACTGCACAATAGTGATCAGGTTCAAAGTCCCGCCCACATAGCATCAAATAACTAGTTAAAACCAAATTGATGAGGAAAAAGTTAACACTTGAGCAAACATCAGAGTGATACGAACTACATAACTTAACAAAAAAACATCTTTGGGAAAAATTTAGCTGAAGTGTACTTCGATTTTGTTTGGCTCATGTCCCATATGCTGACATGGAGGGGGTGGGGTTTATTTTGGGGAGCTGCTGTCATGTCATCCATCTTTACATACAGTCAGTGGAGTTGACAACGCAGCAGTCTCCTTCTTTTGGCTTTGTTGGCATACTTCTACACTTCTCTGCACCTCACGATCAGTGTAATAGCTTGAAACTAACAGTAAGAATGTGTGTTGTGTCGCTCACATCTTCGTGTGCACGCATGATACAAACAAAATGTAGATCCGTTCATAAAAACATTGCTCCATAGCATTAGTAACCTGTAGTAAGACTCCACAGGGTATGTTTAAACAGCTGTAGGTTTTTCTAGTTCTTATTTTTCAGGAAAATTGGTGACTCAAATATAATGCTCAAGTCAAGTCACTTTTTTTAAATATAGTGCAGTTTAAAAACAAGCTGCCACTGACCAAAATACTTTACACAGTAAAAACACAAATGCACATCTTGGCATACACAGAATGCATTAGAGAGCCAGAGTCAAAAAGTGGGATTTTAGCCTGGATTTGAAGCATTCAGTGGTGGGGACAGATCCACAGTTTGGGCCTGGATACAGAAAAAGCACCTTTATACCTCAAACAATCTGATGATGAGTGTGTTACAGGCAGACAGTGAGGCTGTAACAGGTCACTCAGTTAAACTGGAGCTTTCCCATTCAAACAAAAAGTGAAATCTTGTAGTTTGCTCTAAATTGTACCGCTAACCAGTGCAACAACATTGAAAGAGCACTGAAAATCTGCACTCAAGTACTTTTGCATTGCTAAAATATTACTCAATTACAAGTAAAAGTAATTGTGTTAGAAAAATACTCAAGTATCTGTTGTACAAACTATTCAACATGTTACTTACTTTTAACCGCTGATGTCACCATCACTTCTACAAACGCAGGTTGCAGATTTTGAGCATTGTCCTACAATCAATTAATCATTAATAATTCATAAGACACACAACACGTTTAGAGGTGCAATTACTGCCATGACTATTGATTAAATATCCATGAATACATGTTTAAACATCCTTACACCAAATTTGTGCTGCCACAGCATTTTATTTTGTTTTTCATTTGTATGTCCTTGTTTTGATTGGCCTGTTTGAGATCAGATCCATGTATCGGCTACTAAAATGCAGATGAAAGGTTTAGAAAAGCCCCCCCCCCCCCCCAAAAAAAGAACCAAACTACTAACTTACAGTAATTCGAACATTTGTATTTAATTAGTTCCACCTCTGGAATTTAGTGTCAATATCTTGAAAAAGATAGAATAAAGCACATCACTGCACTTAAAGAAAGAAAAATGACACTTTATTCTGGAAAACTGTTGAAATCAGCTTATCAATAATGTTTCCGCTGCAGACAGGATAATAAATTTCTCACTGCACATGCAGATTTTTCCCTTTTTTAAAAGAAACTAAATAATGGACAAAAAATACTTGTTAAAATGATGAATGCTGCACTGTACATGATACTGTATATCCTGGTGATACACCGTCATTAAATGTATCAGTCCTCAGACTGTGACGCACAGATTTTACGCCTCCTCTCCTCCATATCTGTGTCACACAGCTGTGACGTGCACCTCTTCAGGAAAAGAGAAGAAGCTGGTGAGAGCTGGAGTAGTGGGGAGGGGCACTGGGGCGAGGTGGAGGGGTGAGACAGGATGAGATAGAAGATGGAGGGAGAAACCAAAGCACAGAGAAAGAGAGAGAGAGAAGCTCTTAGACAGATTATTGCTCATTAGAGGCTGCCTTGCACCATACCATTATGTCAGGAGGAATCCTTTTTCATTTGCACAAATTTGCCTGGAATTTTTCTTATTTAGCCTGGCCTCCATTATCAGAGCTGGAAATCAGATTAGCCTATGATTATTCTCTGGCTCGCTTGCCAACATTTCCCCATGCGGCCAACGCCGGTGGCTTGGATTTGTCTTGGCCTTTTGTTAACCTCTGCCCACCAACAATGCACACAACAACAGCCGCAATATGAAATAATTCAGTGCTGGATGATAATGGCTCAGCCTGAGAGCCCACTCAGGATTAGATTTGTTCTTGCTGCACATAAACACATGTTCTCCATGTCAGTCATAAAAGGGGCATTGCAAAACATATTCCTATTGGATGAATAAATATTGATATAATGTACATAAATCAGAATAAAGTCTGACTTGATTTTAACCTTATTTAGTTTTTGAAACAGATAGGTAGGGTTAACCAAATATTGTATTTAAGGGGATAGTTTGGATTATTTTAAGTGGGGGTGTATGAAGTACTTATCCATAGTCAGTATATTTCCCACAGTGCAGTTGTCAAGGCCCCAGTTTGGAGTATAGACAAGAGTACTGGTGTAGGAAGCTAAGCAATGTACTGGTGTGGACAGGGTCAGCAACAAAACTTAATTTTAGCCAAATATCGCTCTCTCCAAAGCAACCAGACTACACTGGCAAAATCAATCATTTTACCTAAGGAACATGGGAATTACTAGTCTACCGATGCCTTGATCGATTGGTTCATTTTTCTTATCATGTGACTTCAGTGTTAAAACTAAGCGATCGAGGCAGCGGTGGTCCAGCAATTCCCATGTTCTGTGAATTAAAATGACTGGTTTGGAGAAAGTGCAACATAGGGCAAGGTTTACCAGACATCTCACTCATCTTTTCTGGACACAAGAGCCTCAAGGCTACATTAGCTGCTACTAGCATAGCAACCCCCAAATCTCGAGTGGCATTATGGGTAATGTAAGTGGCAGGTTTTGACAAGGCAGAAGAACATAAAAAAGATGATATCTCTGGTTCTGCTGCATTGATTATAATCCTAGAACCTAATAATATAATATGTGTTTGTTTGTGAGAAAAATACTACAATATTAATTCTTTTTAAAGGTACTATGTGGAGCAATGTACATGTATTTATCACTTTGTATTGCCAAAGTGTGAACGGACTGTAACGTAACTTAAAAAATGAAACCTTCCCTGACTCAGTCAGTCTGTGGACTGATATCTAGGGGATATCTAGGGATCTTGGGATGTTTTTTTGTTTTTTTTTTTCTGGGAAAATCCAAGGGATGTCCTGCATGTGCTTTGCATCTCTTCAGCTCCCCTACAGCACAACACTAGCTAACGTTAGCATAGCTAACATTGTTTGTTGACATGAAAACATAACGTCAACAAGCAACCAGCACCCTGCACAACACACGCAACATGATGCCAATAAATGACATTCTATTTTGTGTGTGACCACTCATGCAGTTCACTTAACAGCCACCAGGATTTTCTGAAAATGTCATATAGTACCTTTAAGTTTTCAGATTATTACCCCCTTACTCCATAACGTCTCTTGTTCCTTTGTACCTGCATGTGTGAATCTGTATGTACAACATTGCTGATCTTGGATGATAGAGACACATCTATACTCATGCACTGGTCTCTGTGTCTCAAAGCCATGGGATGCTGTATTATTTATTGTGGCACTTTACATTTTGTCAGGGGTGAGGGATTCCAAACTCACCACTGTGACCTGTGTCCTGCTGTTTGATGGCCTGGCTTGGATCAACTGAGGAAGCAAAACAGTGTTTTATTTATTTGTACTAATCAGTAACCTCTGTATCTGATTAGTATTTTGTCAACTAACATCTCGAGCCATATAACTGGAGCTCAAGACTGGGTCACTCTAAAAACACTAGGACTGAATGGGGTAAGGCTGCTTTCAGTGTTACTGCACCCATTATGTGTAATAAATTTCAAACTATAGCTAAGTTGTCTTCTCTGGTGTCATATGGTGTCTTTAAACAGCAAGTGGCTGAGCTGCTCAAAGAGAATACTTGATGCTGTTTTTTAAAATGTTCACTTAAAAGGGGGGTTATATGTATTCATATTTATAAATGTATATGTAAATGTATATAACTGTGCTTATATGTGTAGAATTTATTCCATTTTGTGTTGTTGCAGGGCACCCGTGGAAAAGAGACCTCAATCTCCCCCTGCTAAAATAAAGGATAAATAAATAAATAAATAAATAAATAAATAAATACTGGTACACAGTTACATTACACTGTAAAATATTAAGTATTATGCTGCATGTTTAGTAATCTAAAATGTTAGTCACTTAATTGACAGCTTTACCTCTGAGATTAATGCAATGACATAAAATACAATTGGCTTGTAACACATTACAAGAAAGCCTTGTCATGTTTTAGATGTTTGAGTTGTTAGCACTTTTTGTTTGATGCCAAATTTTCCAATATTTCACAAAAAACAAAGAGTAGAGAATAATTCTTCTTTTAAATAATGAACATTTGTGCCGCAGACCTTTGTTTTTTTTTTCTCTTTTCCTATCCTGTTATCTTGTGACCTTTTTAAGGGGCAGCTTGCTGATAATACTTCTGTGCTTTAGTATGATTTTGAATGCAGGATTTTTACTTGTAAAGGAGTATTTTCACGTTGTTGTAGTGACACTTTTACTCACTCTGAGAACTGTATCTGTCAACATGACTATCAAACACTGTTGACACTTCCAGAAGTAGAGAGGAGGAACAGGTGGAATGGTTTCCCATTGCTAAATAATCACTCCAATTAGGCAATTAAAATCCGAGGCAGAATCAAGTTATGGATACCCCATGAATAAGCCCCCCGCACTAATCACAAATCAATAAAGACACATTTGACTGTTATGCTTTCATTAACCTATTGCTTTTGAACTGCTCACACAGATTTTGTAATTGGCTGTAACGCAATAAGGTGCAATTTGTTGTTCGTTAGGCAGTTTTAGGTTAATTAGTAAATAGTGTAAGTCGTTGATTATAATCATGGAAAGATTGTTAAACTTAATAACAAGTGAGATATAAGCAGGGGTGAGAGTGAACAACACGCAGCTTCAGAAGGCACCTGATCTGCAACATCGACTTGTTACTGCCCTCATTTTAAAGTCAGGTTTTGGTTCATTATTCATTATGAGATTTAGCGGGCCGATGTAAGCCCAAGTGTCTGTGTGCCTTTGCTGAAATCTGTTGGGTGTTTTCAGCTTTTCAGTCTTATTCTGAGGTTTGTTTAGATTTTCTCGTCGCAGTTCTGTAGTTCATCAAAACACCCTGATGCTCATCAACTCTGGTGTCATCTCTTGTGAAAATGTTTTTTGTTCCTTTTTGAGTGCACAGTGTTCATCATGGATTCTAAATACATTTACTCAAGGCAAGAGACAGTTCACCCCCAAAATCTTTGTTTTTATTTTCCCTTTTTAAATATCATGACCTAGTTAGTCAAGATAATTCACAGGAACTTCTACAGCACAAAGAAAGGAGCAGTTTCATGTCGGAACTACTTTCTTTCTGCTGTAGAATTTCTTGGAACTACTTTCCTTTCTCCTATTAGAGAAGGCAGACATCTTTACAGCTGATTTCTCCAAAAATCTGCAACTCACACCAAAACAATCTCAATGGATAAAGGGCACTGTGTCCAGGGGAAAAATATGTATTTTTGATTTTGGGGTGAACTGATTTCCGCTCATCTGCTGTGTGTCTTGATTGCCTGCAGACTTGAACTGAGCCTTTAAAGCAGAAACCTGATCAGCTTTGAACCGGTAAAATCCCAGAAATGAAAGGAGGCTGCAGGTTTATTTTCCTTCAGCAGTCATACTGCCATAGAAGTGTGTGAGTTTGTGCACTATTAAGACACATCTGCTTGGGCCTGTTGTTGCTTTGCAATCAGCCACCCCAGAAATGTTTGAATATACACTTTTAGATGTTGTTTTAGATTTAGAGCACAGTACTGTAAAGACTACGATACCATGTTTCTTAATTACAGTAAAACACCTCCGTTTATATTGCATTCTGGGTAATTTAGATTAAGTGGGGATATTATGGGTATATTGCAGACCTGCTGTGACCTTGCTGTAACCAGACTGTAATGTACCATGTCAATAATACAAGATTGCTGTAGACAGTGAAAATCTCTGCTCTCTGCTCTCCTGACACCATGGGACAAGCAATGCTATGTGGTGGATTTCTGAAAGTTCAGTGACTCCGGTTTATTTCATGTTTTTCATGCTAGCCTTTATCATGTAATGATTTTACATTCAAGTGTAAAAAGGTATTTGTTTGTTTGTTTGTTTGTTTTAGCATAACCTATTTTTTTTTAGCTAACCTTGTATCTTTAGTGTGCATAGCGAGTGTCCAACCTCTCCAATAATTGTGCCGTCACTAAATTCCAAATCTTATTTTTTCTGTGAAAACTCTCTCTCTATAAATATAGGTCTATATACTGTAAATTGCATTACAATACAATTACAGTAGTTTATTGTAAAATCAAATGAAACAACTAACTGGAAACTGTGCTGCCAGTTACTTACTGTAAAAATACAAGGAAATCAATTACGGTGCAGTATCACCTCAAACATTCTGATATGAACAATATATTAAGTTTAAATGAAACTTGACCCTGTGTGTATTACCTTAATCAATGCATGGACAAACAGAAATTAAAACATGTGTGATTTTGTAGATTTATTTTCATTAAGGACATTAAAAGGCAAAATATGACTGAATTACACTGGGTATTACAACAACAACAAAAAAACATGTGCAAAGTAGTTTTGAGATGACAGCATTTACAAAAATGTTTTAAAGCTTGTTTTAGCTCTAATAAGCAACAATAATTCAGACTTTTAGTGCACATTTAACATTCATTTCACTTGTTCTAATATTGTCCCACTATAAGTCTGTCGTAATACTTTGAAAGTCAAATGTAAGTGCAACATGTGCAGGGTCTGTAACCGTACTATATGCATGGCGATTTCTCATCCTTGATCTCTGTGAACCCTGCAGAGTAAAAAACGCTCATCAGGCCATCAGTCTCCGGCCCCTCCGCTCTCTCAGACCTCCATCCTGCCAACTCCAGCCAGGAGGGTCTGCAGGACATCGTGTAGCCATGCTGGAGTCACTGAAAGCTGGCTTGGTAGGAGCAGATTGCTGCCTAATTGTGCTTTTCAGAGCTGCTGTGCGCTGGGGGTTACAACAGGACTGCATGCGGTCTGGGGCCACAGCAGTGGACGCGGCACCGATGGAATCCAACCTAGCAGGGTCTCATTGATCTGCTGAAGCAAAGGTCACCACAGTTATGCATCTGTAGGCTGAGTGATGGCCACCAGAGTAGCAGCAGAGACGCTATCATTCAGTTTGGTCAACTTTTTTTGGCTCTAGTGTGTGTGAAAATCAGCCTGCAGATCTCATCACCACTTTTGTTCACCCGCTTCCCTTTTTTTCCCCATTATGCACCCTGAGACTGCATGATCCATCTCTCCCTCTCTGTCTCTCTCTACATATCCTTCGTCCCTGTATCCCCCCCTCCAGCACTCCACCAGCCAACCCCTGCTATTTTCACCCCACACACATCCGTCGCTGCACTTATCCAGCCTCAGACGGCTGCTGGCTCGATAGCTAAATGGATTATCCAACAACAGAGCACCTCTCCTTCTCCCTCTCTTCCTCTCCCTCTCTGTCTCTCCATGCACTCCTCTAGCCGTGGGTCCTCGGAGGCGGAGGGGCCCTATTGAGCGGGGCCCAGGCTCTCCACTAGCCAGGCTCTTTATTGAGGCGTCTATGGGGCTTTATGCTGCCAGCGCTCGGCCTTGCCCTCGCCATCATCAATCATCCTCGGCTCCAGGGCTGCTATCACGGCCCAGACAGGCGGCCAATCACAGCCTTCCAGGAAGCTCTATAGGAGATGGAGAGAGAAGCACAGGAGAGAAAAACTGGAGAATCACTCTGTTTCTGCTGCTGCCAGTCTCGAGTCTGATTTGATTGACATCTTGTGTACCTTCTGGGCGCATGACAACACTGAGACTGGCCTGTGTGGAATTAGATTAGCTCATGAAGTGAGAGTCTGAGTCATAAAAGCACATATAACCATGTTAAAATAATAATTATAGTAGGCATGTGGCGGCAATAACAAAGCCTTTTATGACAGATCTATATTAATCCTATAAGTTTGAATTTGAGATGAGGGGTGCAGTGTACAAGTATTGCAACAAAACTATAAATTCCCAAAGGATTAAAGGAATATTCTGGCAGATTAAACCCCATAAGGTCACAGTAAACTCGTTCATGCCATACTAGAAGTTTCTGTAAGAATAATGGAGGCTTTATTTAAAGGTAGAAACAGCAGAATTTGTCTGAACTGTTTGTAAATGCACAAGAGAGATACCAGGATGTGAAATATCGATGTTTTGTGTTGGTAAAGTGTTCCAAGCACAGCAAAATAATAAGAAAAATGAGGAAATAGAGGGCAGGGCCACTGCAGATATACACCTCACAATTCTAGTCGGTCATAAGTGATAATGGAAAGGGGTTATATTTATGTGTACTGTTTTTAGAGAAAATGTTGCGTATTATACTTTAAAGAAAAGTCAAACTAAAAAGGGAAGAATTTCTATGTTAAAGCTCACTTTCCTCTTTTTCATCCACCCTCAACTGTGTCGAATTTCTACTCGAGTCTTAACT
>JAJHUR010084946.1:22106-32559 GCA_027495735.1 Lutjanus campechanus
TCTCTCTCCACAGCCCTGAGCTCTCATCCTGCTCCAGGAGGAATAGGCGAAATCTGATTACAGACCTATTTTACAGCAGACGCCGGGGCGCAATAAAGGGAGAGAGAGCACGGAAACGGGACTCGGCCCATCAATTAGATCTCTATTAGCAGCCAATGCAGACCTCACCTCAGGAAACGCCGGGGCCCTGAAATTAAACAATTCTTCAAGCCCGACAAGCCAGTCAACTCTGCTATATGTTTGAAAGAGGAGGAGGAGGAGGAGGGTGGTGTCCTTACCAGAGTGAACTATCCTACAGTACCCTTTTATAAAATCATTAAAAATAAACAATATGGACCATATGGGATTGCTCAAAAGAAAGAAGAGACATAAAAGACATAAACCTATAAGGTCACGACTCAGTGCCAAATACAGACTATAAATCTTTATTTTAATAGTATATAGATTTTATATTGATGCAATATTAGATATTTTCACAGCTAAAAAGTACAATGAGGTCAAAAACATCAGCACTGTCTATCACCGACGTAATAAAAGCCCCATGAATGACTTTAAAATGTAAGATATCAATAATGGCACATAACAAAGACAAAATATAATGCATTATATTGTAGTAATGCGTTAAAATGCATTATACTATTGCATCTCTGTCTGTCCCAGGACAGGAATCTCTCCTCTGACTTTTCTTGAGGTTTCTTCTGTTTTTTTCTGCGTTTAAAACATTTTTTTCCTCACCTGAATTGAAGGCCTAAGGAAAGAGGGTGTCATACACGGTATAGACGGTAAAACCCCCTGAGGCAAACTGAACCTCCTAAGTCCCGCCCCTTTTCGCTCTGCGCTGCAATAACAGTGGAGCCAGCTTGGTACCTCAGTTAATCTTTTTTCCTTTTTCTGTTTCCTCTACTTATGTTGTAGATATGTACTAGGCTCATCTATGTTGGAAAAAAAAATTGAAGATGGTTGAAAGATGTTGGGGTGACCTGAGCTAAGTAAGTTAACGTTAGTGAAATGTTAGCTAACTGGCGTGCTAATAATTTATGTTGATTAGCCCTGGATGTTTTATCCTATAACTGGATAACAGAGGCAAAAGAAAATGTTTCTAGCTTTCAGGCTCACTTGAATGGTTTGTGTTTCTCCCACAGGCCCACAAGCTCCCACTGGGCCCAGAAACTTTACACCGAGATGACAACAACAACATCAAAATCACTTTTCTCGGCTCTGGGAAGGTTCTACAAATAGCGAGCCAACATCATGCCCCCTCCAGTGGACCGCTGAGGACCAAGAATTACACATATGATGTTTGTCATTTTAAGATTATTTTTCAAGTCAAGGAAGTCTTAATTTGTCATAAAACTGGTGAAGTGTAAGACTGTCAAGAAACTTAATTAGAAAGACTACACACCCATAAGTCACGTGACATCATGATGACTTTTGCCCTCCAAAATTTAAAGTTAGCCACTGAAGCTACGATGCGTGTGTGTTTTCATGTGTTGTAGTCACACAACCACATTTCTTACTTCTTACCTCAGGTAAGATGGCATTACAAGGGACAGTGAGATCGGTGTTGGTGACATATATTGTGCGAGACGAGAGATTAACTCACAGAGCAATCTGACATAAAATTAAAGTAAACTTACAGCAAACTGAAACTTTCTTGACTTACAACATTATGTTTAAATTGACAACATGTGTGATTAATGGCGCAGTTCAAACAGAATAAAACGTTTATTAGTCTCTTACTATAGGCTACCGTTCTTTTT
The DNA here is from genome assembly GCA_027495735.1 of Lutjanus campechanus. NCBI lineage: Eukaryota > Metazoa > Chordata > Actinopteri > Lutjaniformes > Lutjanidae > Lutjanus > Lutjanus campechanus. The sequence continues at coordinate 23,867 of JAJHUR010084946.1, forward strand.
TTTTTTTTTTACAAAGTTAGATACCATGGGGCACACCAGCAGCAGTGCGATGTAGCCTCTCTAGCTATATAAAACCTCCATGTATCAAAAAATGATTATATTAAGAGTCACAATTCAGCTTGTTTGCAGTTTGAGGTGCCCTGTAAACACTTTGAGAGACGTCTCTTTTATAATAATGGCTTCTGGGGAAAATACTTTTTGGGTCACATGGGAATTTTTCACTGTAACACAGAGTGACCACAGGGGACCGTTGTGAGCAAGGCTGAGTGGCCCTGTCTAAATTCTATTATACTTCTATGAGATTAGCTTGCTATCAGATGTAACTAGCTAGCTAACCATAGATGTAGATTAAAGCTAGTTAGCTAGCATTTTGCTACAGACAAAACACTAGCAAGCTAACAACAGATGTAAATTAGCTAGCAAGTTAGCTAGCATTTAGCTTCAGAACAAAACTCTTACTAGCTAACAATGAATGTACATTAGCTAGCTAGTTAGCTAGCATTTTGCTATGGCCCAAAACACTAGCTAGCTAACATCTGATGTAGATTAGCAGGCTAATTAGCTAGCATGTCACTAAAATTAGCTAGCTTAAAAAGTGACTATATAAATATGTTACTTTTACAGAAGATAAAGCAACTTTTTTTTAACCATCATCAAAATTTGGTTTTCTTTTTAACACAGACAAGCCTCACACAAAGCATACCAAAGTACCAAAAAACAGTAAAGGAGAAATTTAACAGAGGTTCCAAAAGGGGCAGGACTTAGGAAGGGTCACTTGTGATTTGTGATATGGGGCTCAGGAATGGGTATCAAGAACTGGTACCAGCTGCTGACTGGTCAGTACCAATATATCAGTGAGCACCCAAACTATACTGCTAACGGTATTTATGCAATGTTACATAAACAGCTGACAGGACAAAATGTTCAAAAGCGTGAGCTCACTCTGACTTTAATAAAAAATGCAGCTAAATGCAAAAACTAAGGAAATTATTTAATTTGTTATTCCTGCAAAATAATGATAATAATAATAATAATAATAATAATAATAATAATAATAATAATAAACTAACTTATGAAGCTTTTAACATCTTATCATGCCATGTTTTTATTTTTTTCAACAAATGATGGCAAGTAGCATCAATAAGTGTATCAATAAGTAAGCACTATTGATAAAATCCAAATTATACCCATCCCTAATTGGACTATGTAAATAAATTTTGAGTAATATTAGCTACAGTGACTTTTCCTGGTCCTATAACCTCCTTTAGGTGCCATTAATCTCCAACTGTTGACCCTGTGACCTGAGGCGGGACAAAATGTCAATATTGGATAATTAGCATTCAGCATTAAGGCCATTTAGAGAGGACACTCAGAGGGGTCTAAGTCATAATTGATTTTTTTCAGAAAATTAAAAGTTTTACTTTAGTTTTCTGATTTCATCCCAGGTCTGTTCCAACAAGGGCTGCTGCGAGATAATTGGGTTTTAGTCAATAAGATGTGTCAACAGGGAGGAAAACATGCTGGAGCCAAGGACTCCTTTATATTTATGGGTCCTTATCTGGTTTGTTACACCTTGTAACCTGTAAGAAAGAACAGTGCCTGAGCCTCATACCTGTCAGAAAGTGGTTTGACCTTCATCTTGTTTTTGTTTTCATATTTATTTTTTATTTTTTTTAAAGGAGATCAAATATCAATTATTCTGCTGCAATGACCAAATAAAACAGGTCATTACATTTCCAATTATGAGGGTTTTCATAATTTTACAGATATGTCAAGTCCATTTAAGGTTTTCCTGCTTTATGTCTCACAGATTTCCGAGCTTTGTGAAAACGCAGTCGCTTTTCCAGCCTAATGTGTCTCCTCGCTTCATTTCTGGCATGATCTGACGCAGGACCGTGAGTCATGAGTCTCTCTTAACAATCTTCGCCTGTTTCTCAGTTACTGTGGCACGTATTTCTCTATTTGCTCAATCAAAGGATGGCCATTTATCATCGAGAAGGACAGCTTCGTATTTTCTACCTTGCCCGCTCGGTTCCAGGACCAAATTCAGCATTTTTATGGAAAACTGCAGTCATTTTGATTGATGAAATCCAAAGATGTCCAAAACAATCCGGGGGATCCCCAACTGTGGCGCACCGGCGGGGTGCTCCAGTGTTGTCATTGTTCCCCAGAAAGAAAAGAGCGCGTCCGGAGAACACCAGGGGAAAAAATCACGATTTTCAGTTCAAAAGGGCCAGAAAAGCAGCGTTTCTTTACAGGCAGTGGGAAAGTGCAGGAAAACCTTTTCCACTTGCAGACGAAGACAATACTTGCTTGGCTTTTTCCTCTTGATGCATTCAGCTATAAAGCCACGGGCTAATAGAAACAGGCCAGAATAATGAATTGATTATTTTACTGTGAGGCTTGATGTTATTTGTGTTCTCGCCTCTGAGCCAGCTGAATGGCTGGTGCAACACATCCCCCTGCATTCATCCGATTTGCGCATACGGCCTCATTGTGCGTCATGTAGCTGCAGAAAGTAAAATAAGTAACCCTTAAAAACCTGCTCTTCTCATAGCTTTTATTTACCCGCGCTTGTCTTGTTTGCAGTGATTCATAATGTCACCAGAAATGTCACCTGTCTGGCCTAATTGGCACCTTCTGTTATTAATACCAGGAGTGTGGCTCCCTTTTGCACCCGCGGAAATAAGCCTATATTGCGTACTTAATACAGCGTCACCCAAAGGGAGATTCAATAAATCTCCCTTTAACGGCGTTTCCCCTCAAAACTCCTTCAGGCGAGTGGAGGCCGTGTCAAGATTGCGATTGTGCGCCAGTGCTTAGGACCAGCTGCTCCCAGGACAGACAAGCCCTTGTCAATTAGGCGGTGACAAGCAGGTCCTCCAACTGCCTGCAGGCGCTCCACCAGCCAGCAGTGTACAGTCCCCGCAATTAGTATCAATTTCTGTCGAGACCTCCTTGGAGCGCGCAGACACAGGCCGGGTAAATGGCCAAACATTGTCCAAATAACACCGAGAGCCACAAATGACAACGTGTAATGGGCCGGTGTTAACCGCATGCATGGGCGGCGCGCTGCGGGGAAAGAAAAACGTTTGAGTTCAGGAAGAACAGAAGAGAAAAACACAGGATACTTTATCAAATAAATCCGCTCACATCAAACCTGTGAGCGCATAAATGACTGTTAAAATCATCAAGAAATTAGCAGTCATTCAGTGACTGAAGCCTTATATTTCTTGGTGGAAATATTATATTTTATGCAATATTTAATTGGAATATAATACTCAACTCTGCGGGTGGCACAGAAATTACTTTAAATAATCAGTTTATTGTGATTTAAAACGAAAACGTGTCGAACATTATTAGCACTTATAACACCCCTCATAAAGGGATTATACATCGTTACCAATAGCTTTATTAACCACTAATAAATCATTTATAAATTCTTTAATTATCAATTAAAAACCAAAGTCAAGGACAAGTTTTGGGTTGACAAGTTGTAAAATCCTGTTTGAGAAAGGCAGCAGATGATCTGGACCACTTATTAACCTCTTATTAACACTCAACTGCAGATTAAAACTATTTATTATTGATTTTTGATGGATTGTTAGAAAATGAGAGACACGTGAGCATGGATTAATTAATGATCAACATTAATAAACAAAACATGAAGATTTTGGGTACCAAAATAAAGCACCCTTTATAAAGGGTTTACAAAACAATGTACCGATGCTTTATAGAGCAGTTATAACACATTAATAAGGCCACATGCTGGGATGCCAGGTTGTTAATATTCCCTTTCCTTTTAATTGTGTAAAAATGCAATTTATACATTTTAATAAATCATTAAACATAGGTTTTGATAATCAGGTTTGCATTTGAAAGTGTTAATAAGACACTGATAATAATCATCATCAGCAATCATCATCAAGAGCTGCAGGTGATCCGGACAAAAGAAATCCACTTCTTAGTGCAGATTAAAACTATTTATCAGCAACTATTTGATGGTTTATTAAGAAACGAGCAACATGTGAGCATCAATTAATTGATTACCAACATTTATACATAAAACATGGATATATGACTTGATCATTTTTACAATTTTGGGTACCAAGGCACCCTATATAAAGCGATTATCAACACTTAATTAAACTTTATTGAGATTTACACTAATCATCCTCAGGTCTAATGCCATAAAGACATAAATAAGAACAAATTTTGGGTTGTTAGGTTATGAAACCTCTTTTTGAAAAAGGCAGTTGATCTGAACCAAAGTCCACTTCACACTTACAACAGCAGATTAAAACAGTTTATTAATGACTACCAACATTTAAACATAAAAATGAAGATGTTTGATGATATTTATGCACCAAAACAAGACACCTTTTATAAGGACCTATAACAGCACCTTATGCATTAATTTACTCATGCTTTATAGAGCAGTTATAAGACATTAATAAGATCACATTCTGAGTTGCCAGGTTGTGGAAAAATGCATTTGTCCTCTTGATCTGAATAAAGACAATTATAAATGTTGGTAATAGTTAATAAATTCTTATTGATTTGCCAATTTCTCATGAGTCATCAAATGTGCAGTAATTCATGTTAATAAATCATTAATAAAGCGTTTAATCATGAATTGTTAATAAGAGATTGATGATAATCATTCTCAGCCCTAACACTTTATAGATCAGTTAAAAACCATAAATAAGAATAATTTTAGTTTGTGAACCCTCATTTAGACCATTTAACCACTTATTTATACCAAAATCCAAGTATTGACCTCTTTTTAATACTGAACACCTGCAGACTTTATTATTAAAACCCTTTATTAAGGGCATGTTGACATTTTAAATGACCAAATCGATGGCTTATTAGAGAGTGAGAAACCCATAAGCATTTATTAATACATTCCCAACATTTATTTCAAGTTACAGAAAGGTGAATTAAGCATTATTACGATTAATGGTTAATAAATCATTAATTAATGCTTTGTTGATCAGTTATAAGCCATAAATAAGAACAAATTGGGGTTGCCAGGTTGTGTTTGACCTTTCTGTTTGGTAATAAATGTTAATAATTCATCAATAAATGCTTGTTGGTTTCTTATAAATGTTAATAACTCATTAAGAGGGTTTTAATCATCATATGAAGGTAATAATTGGATTTTGGTCTGGATCATCCAGTGTTCAGCACGTCAAAGAGTTTTCAAAAAATGTCAACATGCAATTTGAACTTATTAAAGGTATATAAGTTATCTACAAAGCTTTAGTAAATGAATTTAAATAAAGCCATTACAGTTTATGAACTCTGACTTATACATACTTGTTAAGGGTGCCAAGTTTGATTCACTGTAACATCAGAGAAGTGTTGGAATCAAACTAAACTCTGTGGCTCACTACTTAAACCAAACTGGCAGTTTTTGGTCCTATGAGAGAGTAAATAAATGTCAAGCCAGCACTGTCACAACACTGACAACCCATAGAAGGATTGCTCACCAAGCCCCCTTTGTAAATGGTGTCACCGCTAGCAGCTGGTGGTGGCATTCCCGGGCCTCGGACGCTGCCCTTTGGCCCCTGGGGGGTTGGACTCCGGACAGGGCGGTCCAGCCGTCTCCACAGTGCCGTGATAGCTCAGGTCAGCGGGGCCAAGTTTCCAGCAGGAAAAGCTGGGGCAAAGTCGGCGAACAAAAACCCCAGAGCTCGCCAGGCCAGTGGGATCATTAGTATGAGCGTTTGTTTAACTAATTAGCAAGCTGGGCAGCAGAGGGAGGCTTGTATAGGCGACATGGACGTCATATATGGCAAAGGTGTGGGCATCCGTCATTGTGCATCAACGCTGAATGAATGCAGTTTGCAGAATGCGTCAGAAGAAGAAAAAATGATTGGTATTAACTACAAAAAGTTAGTGTTTGGGCTGCCTTAAAATTTTAAGTTGACTAAATTTGAAAAGGTAATTTTGATTCAAAACAAATAAACATTTCTTGTCAAATAAACTTGGTATAAAGTCAGTGGTACTTGAGAAAAACATGTTCAATAAGCTTAAGACATTAAGTTGAATTATTTTCAGTCACTTTGACGAACATTTTAAATACATTTGATTTCTTTTTACATTTTCTCAGTTTGAAGAGTCAATTCTTCATTTCACCCACTCTCAAACAATGCATGCTGGGTAGTCTGATAATATGCTGATCATGTTTGTTTAGAAACTTAAGTTAATGAGTTGAATGAACTCTGTTCAGCACATTCGTTCAACTCACCATTTCAAGTCAAAAGACTTCAAGTTCATATGCTCTGAAGTGTTCTGAAAATAAATGCTAGAAATTCATTCATTCTTCAGAACTGGGACAAAACTGTCATTTTGAGGGGGGTTTGATTTTTTTTATTATGCTGGAAAATGTTATTAAAACATCAGACTCGTGGCTATTAAACCTTGTAACGGGCCAACCTCCTAGTGATTACTTTTTTTTATGGAGACGTCAACTCTGTCAGATAGAAAATCCGAGTGTTGACATACAGTGATTACAAAATGTTAAATTTTTTCATTTCACAGCATAGTCATAGTGAGCAGCCATTTTATTTTTAAACTTGCTCAGAGTTCTCTTAATGCTAATCAAAATACACATTTTTAAACCATAATTCTTATTTAGCTTTGATTTAGAAGGGCTACAGAGTTGATATGTTATGGTCGAGACACATCTGATAGCAATATTATTTATTGAATTTGTCAAAAAAAACAGAAAGTTTACCAGTGCTTGAGCAGTATTCCTGCCTTTTTTAAACCAGGAAGTGAGACAGGGTCCTTGGGGTCTAGCTAACCCTTTTTTATGCCTGATCAAATCATTTTTTTCTACAAATCTGACGGAGCTGACATTAATCTGAGACACAACTTTAAAGGGCCAACATTTTTATTAAAAAAAAAAAAAGATTCTCAAACAAAGACGATTATAATAGAACATCTTTACACCCATGTTATCAGTGGGTGTTGTTAGTTTTAGATTTTGAAGGCTTTTAACGCATTTTTAAATTGTTTTAAGTTGTGAATTCTTGTCTGGGACAAGGGTGTTTTCTGACACAGAGCAAGTTTAGAAGCAAACCAAAACATTTCACGAACTCCATATATTTCACAAATAGAAACCCATAAAGAATGAGAAAGGATGGTTGAGTCCACTAAATTCCTGTCTGACTTTTACAGTGGATTTAAAAGTCACAGCTTAAAGGACATTAAGGGACAGCCAATAAAACATCATATTGACCAAAGTATAATGTTCATTAACAACTGATCCAGGGAAATATAAAAAATACTGGAGATAAAGGGAGCTGCAATAAAATGAATTGAAGCCAGTGACTTTGTGAACAATAAGGCGTTGTTTAAAGGGGAATATTGTTCGGCAGGGTTCAAAGTACAGGATGGGGACAGGGCAGCACACTGAAGTTCAAGAACAGTGCAAACAGCACATGCCAACAAAAGGAGCCACACAGCATTGAGCTGTGGCAGAGCAGAAGAAGCCGAGGGAGGGGAGAGACTGCGGGTCCCGCGTTAAATATGGGAAAGTTTGGGGAACGAGGTCGACAGGTCAAGAAAAGTCAACAACAGAGCAGTCTTGATGACAGAAGGAATTTAATATCAAAAATACATAAATCTTCAAGTGAGGGCAGCCACATAATGGGCACAAAGGAGGCGAGTGTTAGAGTCAACACAGATTTGTTGTTGGCGATTAAATGGATCAGGCCAAGTTGTTAACATTTAACACAAAACGTTGGCACTAGAATAGAGGTGGAGCAGAAAAGAAGGGGGTTTTCTGGATGGAGCAGGGCAGTCGTGACATGTAGAGAGACAGCTCATGTGTGGGGACGCACCTCGCGCCACCAGCCACATTTTATGTGTTTGCAACTGTGCAGCATGCAAAGTTTCTAAAAACAAAATAATATAATTTATTTAATTCAAACTGAAGTTTGTTTTGTGTCACTGAAATTAGACTCTCTATTGATCATTTTGTTCCCTGCTCATGTTGTCTTTCAGTCAATCCTGCAGGCTAAGTGAGAAAGCGGAGACCTGGGGCAACTGATCCGTCCTGTCCTTTTTGGAACTTCCATCAACTTTCTCCTTTCCTGTTTCCTCTATTTAGATATGCTTTGTGCTGCACTCGTCTTGTGTTGTGTTGAAAAGAAAAGCACATTTTGCGGATGGTTAAATGATGTTGCTAGGGGACCTGTAAAAGGCAATATATGTGTATATATTTAGAGAGAGTCATATCTTAGATTAATTAGCTAGTTATCTACAGCAATCCTTAGTCACATGTTAGCAAAACACTAGCTAACCAGCCAGCTAATCTACATAAATAGCTAGCCAGTTAGCAATCCTTTTGCTAACATTAGCTAACTTAAGATGTGAATATAAACTAAATGTCTCTTTTACATGTCCCCTAGCAACATCATTTAACCATCTGCAAAATGGTTTTCTTTTCCAAAGCACAAAGCATAAGTAGAGGAAACAGGAAAGGAGAAAGCTGATGGAGGTTCCAAAAAAGGGCAGGAAGGATCAATTGCCCCAGATCTCCTCTACGTCACTTAGCCTGCAGCAAAGACTGAAAGATAACATGAGCAGGGTATAAAATGATCAATAGAAGGTCTAATTTCAGTGACACAAATCAAACTTCAATTTGAATTAAATAAATTATATTCACTTTTTAGAAA
>JAJHUR010084947.1:0-27862 GCA_027495735.1 Lutjanus campechanus
AATGTCTGATTTGTGCAGCAGAGTATTTAACTTCATGAGTCAATGGCAACAATATAGTATTTGCTAATTAAGTTGTACTTACTGTATGTTTTGTTTTTTCCTTTTTTGAAGTCAAGTTGATCCACTCCTCTGGTTCCCTGGACAGTTGGCACTGTTTATAAATGTCACCTGCCTGAACTGCCGCAGATAATTTAATGAGTCTGCTGGTGCAGTGGAAACGCCCAACACAACAAGGACATGGATAGACAGGTTAGATCTGGCTCACATGAGGTTAGAAATGGTTTTAAATCCCTAAATGTGCACACCCAAAACAAAAACATGCAAAAAAACAAAAACAAAAAGCAAACCATTTATCCTAAAGAGGAACTTACCTTGAGGCAAATGAGGTGAGCCACTTGTTAAAAACTAGGTGTGTTACCATAACATTATGTGTCAGTGGTTGTCTGATATTGTGCCACTGATATTACTTCTCTTTCTCTTTCTGATCTGATCATTTATCCTGAACTTACCTTAAAGGGACAGTTCACCAAAATCAAAAATACATATGGTTTCTGTCAGGCAGAAATCTTGTATGTCCAAGACTGTTATTTTTCAAGAAATAAAAAAGGATTTTTAATGGATGCTATGACCAACATATTGGTCATAGCATTAATTTAAAACCATTAATTTGGAAACATGCTGCTGCCAGATAAGACAACTTCAGGAGTGTATCAGATCAGTGTCTGTAAGAAGTTATTAATCAGTGCCTGTAACAGTAGTTCTGACCTGGATTTTTTAATATAGAAATCTATGTAGAAAGTTTTACAATCACTAATTCCTAATATCCAGTATAGGGAAGCTTTAATTTTACTCTTTGTTCGGTGAAGCTATGTGTGTATTAAAATTGTTCCTATCGTGCGAACATATCAATTATGGCTGATTCTGATATCTACAGCATCTCACTCCCACCAGTGTACACACCCAAAACAGTCACATGCAAAAAAACAAAACTAACCAAGAGGAACTAACCTTGAGTCAAATGAGGTGATCCACTTGTTAAAAACAAAGTGTCTTACTGCAACATCATGTGGAAGTGGTCGCCTGATATCGTGCCACTGATATTACTTCTCTTTCTCTTCATGATCTGATCGTTTATCCTGAACTTATACTTCACCAAAATCAAAATAATTTCAAATAGTTTCTGCCAGGTAGAAACCTTGTATGTTCAAAACTGTTACTTTTCAAGAAAAAGACAAAAGGATTTTTAAACAAACCGAATGCTGCTTGGTCACAGTTAGTAGCTCTTTTTGATACTTTTCAACAGTTAAATGTTGTAAAACCCACAGACAGACATAAAGGACGATCAATAGCATTCATTTCTGAAAGAAAAAGACAAAAGTTGGAGTTACAAGGTTTGCAGCAGACAGCGATGATACTTTTCATCTGTCCTGTATGACTATTTCTTCATCCAGCTTGTTTGGGTGTGAGCTCTTATGGCGATATCAGTCATAGAGATGTCTGCCTTTTCTTGATAATGGAATTAAATGGCTCTCGGCTTTTTCTGTGGCATAAAAATAGTTTGGACATGAAACAGCTCACAATATGGTCTCTGGATTTTCTTGAGTCTGCAAAGACACATTGCTGCTGAGTTTCAAATGTATATTTTGCCACTTTGAGCACCACCAGCAGAGTGCCACCTAGTTCCATTATATTCAAGATAAAGAAGACATCTTTATGGGTGATATCTCCAACAATCTGCAACTCACACCAAAACAATCAAAAATAGACAATGATCAAAAACACCACAGGTAAGAGGAAAAATATGTGCTTTTGAGGGTGAACTGTCCTTTAAGGCATAACAAGTAAGCCACAGGAATACTCGGGCATGTAGAGTAATAGTTATAAAATACGGACCAATAACAGTAGTGTTAAACCTCAGTACCAAAAAGCAGCATTAAAAAAAAAAAAAAAAAAATCCTAATGATGTCTGTCTCCATATTTGGTCCATCTGTGCCACTTTGCATAAGTGCATAAGTAAGTGGCAGTTTGCTAACATGAACAAACATAATACATGTTGTTATCATGAAACTTGAATAATAACACACCTCTACTGAACATGTTTGGACATGAAGAGCAATTATTAACCACTAAACTAACATTTTTGCTCTGTGTGTCAGAGGGACTGTGCAGAGATCGTTTCAGAGCTCACCAACACACCTGAGACACATTCCTGTGTGGAGAACTTGTTTGTATGCAGACAAGATGAAGCTTGACATTTATGTGCGCAGCATTTCACAATGTGAACGTTCCTCAACTGGTCACACTCCTGTCACCTGAGTGGTGAATGTTGAAAAATGAAAAAGACAAACAAACAGCAAACCTTGCATACAATGTTTCATTCAGCAGGGATCCACTCATCAGTACCAGAGCACTGATGATGACTGATAACAAAATGCAGCATAAACTATCCATATACATTTATGCATTTAGAATCAGTTTAAGATTGAAACAAACACACAAAACAGTAGTTCAGTAAATACCTAAATGACTTTATTTTCCAGTAAAGAAGCCCCCTTTATTTATCATACATGAACACCCAGAAAGTATTATTTTGCAGTAAGAAACAGCGTTGTCCTTAAACATTACAGAAAAAAAACGTCATTCAGAACATTTACTTAAAATCCCGAAGTCTTTAACAAAAGCAACACACAGCATTTAAGTACCAATATTTAATGTAGACACTAATAAAATCACAAAAATTGCAACATCATCACAATTAACGATTACTAAACTCATAAAATAAAAACGCTGATGCAAAACAAACAAATATATTCTAGAAGAAGAAAAAAAATCTAATTAAAAACAAAAAGTCTGAGACATCAGAGTGACTACTGTCTCAGACCCACACCATGAAAACCACAAACTCCCTGGTTTTAATCTGACTGGAGACATTTGCTGGTAAGAAGCCCCTGGTTTAATACAATCATCTAATTCTTTCTACTTGTCATATATGAACACACACAAGGAGCATTATTTTTTAGTAAGGAACAGCTTTGTCTTTGAACATTAGATGAAAATAGTTATTAAATTCCTTTTTTTAAATCCTGAAGTCTATGACAACACAGAGCATTTAAGGTTTAATGAAGATGCCCATAAAATGGCAAAAATTGCAACACCATCCCAATTAACCATTATTAACCTCATAAAATAAAAACAATGATGGAAAAACATCAAAATATGTTGAAGAAGAAAAAGACAAAGTCTCAGGGACATCATAGTGTCTACTGGCTCAGACCCACACCATGAAAACCACAAACTTCCTGGTTTAAATCTGACTGTAGACCTTTGCTGCATATCATCACCCACCTCACCCACCCACCTCTGCATACCCCACATTTTCTGTCTACCTCTTGTCTTTAATCAATTAAACGTTTCCTATAAAAAACTCTTTAAATGTAATTCATAACAAGAAAACTCAAAGTACATATCAACAACTCTCAAATACGACAGAAAAAACTACTTGACAAAAATATTTGAGACCAAATCCAGAGGTCTCACATCTGTAATCAGCGTTCTCTCTCAGAGGCCTTCAGTGTGAAATCAAGCCTCTGCTGTTTCTCCTCACTGAGCAAACCTGAAACATCCAACAGCAAGATTGTGACATTAGTGAACAGTGATGAAAATCAGAGGTTTAGATCTTCAGTTTCATTCAAATGTATCTGTGCACATGTCATGGATTCAGTGCAGCTGCAGGACTGGGTGGATCAGTGCTGGTGTAATCAAACACACTGTTAACATTATTCAGAACAATTTGTAATCAGGCCATTATGTGAACATTTTAACAAATGTTTTACCAAATTAGTGATTGTTCATCTAGGCTTTCTTCAGCTCATTGTAGTATTTTATGACCTCTGCAAGCTCCACTGTAACATCTGAAACAAACAAAGGAAGAAAAAAAATGTTTATGAGGGCACGATTAAATTACACTATTGACAATTTGTTGAAATGTACATTTCAGTAAAATACTTGTAAATAATGTTGTCTTTACCTGGCAGTAAGTCACTGTCTGTCTTGAGTGACAGCTCCATTGATTCCTGCATTGTGTCCTTCAGGGTCTTCAGGACTTCCTCCTAAATCAGCATGAAAATATTTATCACTTATCACTCACATGGACAAATATTGTGTTCAAGATTTAGCTGACTGCTACATGAATTAAAGGCACAGTAGCACTTTCTGATGAAATAATGTATAGATTCATATTAACATAATCCCTCTCAATCATCACTTATACCCCACTATATGTGCATGATGGCGGCTGTAAAGCCTGATTTCTGGCACCTGTTGGCCTGCCTTAAAAAAAAAAAATCAATCACTTAAAAACAGCTCCACCCATATTCTCTGTCTCACACTGCAGCTATGATCAGTAGCATTGTTATCAGCCACCATTTTCTATCCATTTATTGACTTTTTGTTGACTTTATTTGCAGTAAATTTGCTCTGCAAGTTATAGTTGTTGTCTATGTTGATTCACTTGAACCAGGGGGCAGCATGTAATGTTTTAGTAGCAAAAGCAGCTTTTACAATGATGCATATTCCACTTGAATGCCTTCACATAAATGATGATTCATGGATAAAGATGCAAATGTTTTAAAATTAAAAATATAGGACAAACCTTCAAGCATCTCAGGTGGCTCAACATAGCATCTTTAGCCTGCTCAAACATGATGTTCTTTGAATCATGTACATGGTTCGCAATAGTGCCCCTCATGTTATTCAGTGAGTTTGTTCCATTAAATCCAGCTGCTCCTACAATAAAACAGAAAATATCCACATAATGACAATGAATGTAAATGTGTATTATTATATTCTCAGGTTGGACAAGTAATGATCTTCAATCTTACTTTTATAGCATTCTTTCATGTTTTCTTTGATTGATTTCGTCAGACTCCAGTAGATTTTTTTCTTACGTTCCCGGATGATTGTGTTGACTTTTGACTTCAATTTTTTTTCCTAGGGAAAATAAAGAATCAACATATTTTTAAATTAAAAATAAAGTGTTTTGCTGTTTTACATATATATTTTCCAAGACTTAACATCTGAACTGATGACATTGCTCACATTTACTGTATTGATAAAATTCTTCATATGCAGTATACATCTCTCTCTCTCTCTCTCTCTCTCTCTCTCTCTCTCTCTCTCTCTCTCTCTCTCTCATACGGTGGCCGGGAGGTGCAAACCAACATTGCAAAACGTGAATCAATTTTACAAAGCTTGAGACAAATTTACATTTTGGAAAACATTTTAACATATCATAAAACAAAATTGCATTACCATAACACATTTACAAGTTCCAAAACAAATTTACATTTCATGCCCTAAGTGCTGTATTGTGTTGTAAAATCTACCCATTTATCTTGTACTATTCCTATGATTCCTGTTTGCAATTATTTCGTGTATTTTGACAGTATTATCTGCGTTAGATCGCTGCTGTGTAAAAGTATGTCTTTGTCATTATGTGTAGTGTTGGGGCTGTGATGTAGTGGTCTATTTGGCCACAACCTCGAGAAAACGCCATTAATGAGCACGTAAGGGTTATTTTGCAAGATAAACTAAAAGGAACCAGTTGTTTTAGATGAGCTAGAACAAAATAGTAGGTTTACCAACTGTAATATGAGAGTTTGAGTGGCTCCTGGTGCAGAGCGCTGCATCGGGAGACGTTATTACCTTAGTTCAGGTGAGATCGAGCCCAGCCCAGCATGATGTTGGAAATATATTATAATTTCTTAAATTGGTTGTTTTCATGGGTGTCTGTTCTGTAGTGCTTGCTAATACAATAATTTTCGCCACAGTAGATATGAAATGCGACATGAAAATCCTGAGTAAATGTGAAGGTGTGATGAATCTGGTGACAGGAGCACACCCTGACGGTAACCAGTTAAATTGAAAACCAGAAGGGCTTCAGGGATGGTACTATTCTCAGATTTACCTCTGTCTTGAGAAATGTCAGCTGCAGTTCGACATCTTTGTGCTTTTCAACCAGCTTCTTTGTGTCGAGTGAAAACTTATTGATCACCCCGTTGAATGGTCCAGATTTCCTTTCATTTCTGAAAAGAACTGACGAATGTCAATAATGTAAATTGTATAAAAGTATGCATCATATTACATAATTTCTATAACTGTAAAGTAAAGTATTTTTTTCATTGTAGGCTTTCCTCAAAGCCTATCATGCTGTCAATAAAAGTCATTTCTTACGGAAAGGTCTTCTTGAATTCCTCATCAATGCAGTCAGTCAGGCGTGAAGCTAACTTCATGTTGAGGTTTATATGTTGTCCTTTTTTTGTTTTGTGGATGCCACGGTTCTCAACTACACACCTCAATATCTTGTGGAAAGCACCACCTTTTGTTCTATGCTGCAACAAAACAGAAAAAATGTAAAGACAGTTAACATGTTCATGTGAGGTGCAAAAACAATTGTCTTGATGTAAATATAATTGAAATACACACAGGATATAAGAATGACTTTAAGACTTTTTCACATGAACTTTTTGAGTTTTCGACTCCCTCAGTCAGACATTTTTCAAAAGCCTCACAAGTCTCTTCCATGGGTTTTCTGACTTTATCAAGTTCATGCTTCATGTTTTCTTCAAGGACTCTGCACACGTCTGTTTTTTGGTCAGCCTGAAATCAAACACAACACATAAATAATTTAAAGAAATTATGTTACAATGCTAGCCCCTATGGCACATTTCACAAAAATCAGTACATACATGTATCATGTATGTTCAAAAAGTCTCTTGGACCACTACCTAAATTGGGAAACAGGAAGTAGGCCATTTCAAATTCCGTGGTCATTTTTGGTCATTTTCCACATGTTGTGTTTTAACTCCTGCATAAGTAATCAGATTGATGTAAAAATCACTGTGTACCATCTACACTAGTTTGTGATAAAAAGTCTTCAAAGGATTTAGATGGGTGTGGATGAGGGCGTGGCATAAAATGTTGATGTCTTGCCATGAAACATGAAATTGCTATAACTTTGTTGTTAATGGTTCAATCTGCACCACACTTCACATGTTTGATAACAGTCCCGCCCTGAAAACATCTACATTACAATCACAAGTCAAAGTCAGAGCACCACTGTGTCCGAAGTATGTGAAGATTCAGCGCCTTGTTGACCAGTCTGCATCTGGCGACATGCTTGTGGTCGTAGCCCGCCCTGAAAGGGGCTTACAGCTTTAGTTCAAGTCTGGGACCTCTCATGTCTGGACAGACATGCAGATTGGATGACTGGATGCACCTGGATAAACCTACACAGGCATGTAAACTTGTCAGAGTTGAAAAGGGTGAGGTGGATGCGTGAGCAGCTAACATGCTGCCCCGCAAATTTAAAAAAAAGAAAGAAATTGCTATTAAATGAGAGTTACAGGATTGGGGAAAATCAAGTACAAAGTCTGTCCAAACTCATACAATATATGTAGTGAAGGCTGTGAGGGATTTAATATGGAGCTTTCTGCTATATTGACCTGTAACTGTCATGACACACACAGAGATGCATACAAGCGATGACATGAGGCGGGAGCCTGGCATGGATAATGAAGACAACTGAAGACAATTGAACAAGTTTTGTTTCTTTATCTTACCACGTCTCTGCAGCGAGCCCCTTGAATCAGAGAGAGAATCCCATGAGCTCCAGACACATAGTTTAATGCCTCGGAGTGATCGTCATTCAGAATTTGCAGAAACTCCTGAAGTTTGGGTATTTCTGTTTTTTAAAAAAAAGGTGTTTGCATCCTAAATATTTAAATACATATTTAAATGTCATAATCCAGTCATTTTGTGATAAAATGGTTAAAGTGAACTAAAATGAAATTTGAGATGCACATTTTGTGTTCATATAAGTTCTCACTTCACCTACCAGTGTCCTCTGGGGTTAGATGTGTTTTTTTGGAGCTCACTGTGAACACTTTGAAGCAGTCATCACTGAAATGTTTCTGAAAAAATGAATTCAATGATTTTAAGGCAGGCTTGCAACCGTAGACATGTTTGTGTTACTCTATAAAACTCTGTAAAACTCACCTTAATCTTGTTTTGTTTTCTGAATTCTTTGCTCACTTTTTCTTTGGCTTCCATGTTTCTTTTGAATATGAGAGCTCGAGCTGCTGAACTATAAGAAAAGATTTGCATTAAGAGGAACCTCACACAGTATTTTGAGTGCTAAAACCTGAAATTCCAATGTTTTTGCATACAGTCCTCTTCTTTCCTCACACAGTGAAAGTCAAAATTATCTGTACTGCTATTTAAAGGGTTGTGCATAAGATTGACATGACACCATCATAACCATGACATGACACCTATCATGAATATGAAATCCTTATGAATGATTATAAATGCTGTCATTAACTGTCATTTGGTCAGTTAAAAGGGGATCTGAGAGTAAGTCACACATGCAAGTCTCAAACAAGTTTCAGGTCACTGTGGTGAGAATCAAGTCAAGTCAAGTTGAGTCATTACTCAGGTCAAGCAATTGACACATTTTGACACATTTAGTGATAATAAAGAACCTCTAAAATGAACAAAAATGGAGAGAAAGGATTGTAACAGTTGTGTATTAAAGCAAAGGGATGTAACTACATTAGATTATTGGACAGTTTTAGTTACTTTTTTTTACTTATTTTTTTTAAGCCTTTCATGTCCAATGAAAACCATCTATCTCCAAATGTGGTGATTTTAAATGTTTGGGATAAAGTGAAGGAAAAAGTTTTACATTATGTAACAAAATAATATTTCCTACTTCTTAAACTAAGTCAACTCTTCAAAAACCCTCTTGGAACAGCTGGAAAATATATCATCACAAAACTGAAATAAGCAGTGGCGAGCACAGACATTTTGGGGGGCAGGTGCTCAGTGAAAAATAAGGGCACTTTGTGCGGCATGTGGAACTGCCAACTTTGTACCAACTTATGGTTGGTACAAAATAATATAATTAGCTAATATAGCTTTATGTCTGATTTAGTACAGCCAAACCACTTTCTGTAGTTAAAATAAAATGTGGACAGCTTTTAAGATATTTCAATAAAATTAGAGGAACAGTTCAACTTTAAAATCTGAGCTTTAAAAGGCCCTAAACAGTTAACATGACTCTGGCCTTGACTCTGACCTTTCATCTTCATCTTCATCCTTGCTGCTGGTGGATGCTTTTATCCAGGAGAGCAGAGAGCTGCTCCACCGGGCTGCCTGCTGTAGCTCCCTTTCTTTTTCTTTTCTTATCCTTCTTATCCTTTCTAGGCATTATAGCTTGGTAACAGAGGGCACAAGAGGGGGCAAACAATACAGTCCACTCTATTCATTTATAGAGTGTTACCTGGCTGGTGGGGCACGGGAGGAGGAGGGTGGTGTGGGTTGCAGCTGTGCACTGTCTGCTGCTACAACGCGCCTCCGTTTGTGTCGCTCTGCACATTCACGTTGACCAGGGAATAGAGGTGAGTGCGGGTGGAGTGGGGGATGGAGGGAATATTAATTGGGGCATTATTACATGATTATCACACGCGTTTAATAGCATTTATAGATGATCATGTCAGCATGGGCCACAAAAAAACAACAACAAAAAAAAACTAACTTTCAAAAGGGCACTTGCTTGGTCCAGAGGGCAAAGGGCAGGTGCTTTACCACCACCTAGCGTCTACCTGTGCACGCCACTGGAAATCAGGGTGGTTTTATGTCATGAAACATGAACATGAAAAGTTGACTTTTTAAAGATTCATGGTTCTTACACAACATCTTATGAAATATGATGCATTGCTGTAGATAAAAAGATTAAACTACCCAACAGTATTTAATGTAGTTAAAATGAGCTCAATTTTCAAACCATGATAGAAAACAAATCTATATAATTAAGCAATGCAAGCACCATATTTGTCTTGTTGACATATTTTCCTGTTAGCAAATGAAAATATTTCCCTACATTTACATGTGAAATTACTTTAATTCCATTCAAAGAAAAATCACAAGACTAGATGTTTAGTCCTCTACAAGAATAGAAATTGACTTTTGCTTGAATGCATGCAATGCCTGACATCTAGAAGAATTTGGATCATATACAAATAATCATAAGTAATGCTTTTAGATACTCCAGCATTAATGTGATTACTTTGAGGTGTGCTTTTTGAGCATATCTCATTTGAGATACAGTGGGTTAATTTGACTTATTTTTTCACAGTTATAATTGCCCCCAGTCACTGTAACAATTTCCCCCACGGCTGCATGAAATCTAATACTACAGTCAATCCTTATTTGTGAAAATATATAAATTGTATTATTAATTTGTGCATACATAAATGATATGTTTCTCATATAAAAGATGCCCAGTGTATCTTAAGTAGTTTTTGAGTTATGAAGGTAAATATAGGTCTCTCCTATCTCAAAATATTACTTAGTCTCTCAGAAAAATGAGAAATCTTAAAATAATGACTTGGGGGTAATTTTGAAAAATTTGTTCATTATTTTAACGTTTCTCATTGTTCTGAGAGACTAAGTAATATTTTGAGTCATTGAAGTCACTTGAAGTCATTTTTCAAGATAGTAATTAATATTTTGAAATACTAAATCATTATTTTAGATTCTAAGTCATTATTTCAACAAAGCACATACATGTCCCTCAATATTACAATATTCTGTACGTCCAACATCGTCTCAGCCTGTATGAGTTCCTGCCACCAGCTTTGTGTGCACTCTGAACAAGGGATGTGCCAGAGGTCCAAAGTGTGCAAAAACACTGATTATTACCATATCCAAAACACATCTGGGTTAGATACTGGCAAAAACAGCTGCAAATGATGGAGATACCATCAGTTGGCTGTGGCAAAATGGACCTATAAAGCAGCCCATAATAGAGACAGCCCATCTCCCATTGAATCCGTGAGTGAGCTCTTTCTTTATAGCTTTGCTTTTTAACTTTGACTGATCTCTGACTTTAATAGCAGTGGTTAATAATGTAACGTTGTGGAACACACAGTGCAAGCTCTCTGCTATGTTGCAGCAGCGCTTCTGAATGCAGACAATATGAATTGGTCTCAGTTTAATATCATCAGGCAATGAACTTGGGATTTCATTATCACAGCATAGTGTTGTTGATGTTTAAACTCCTGCACAATTTATATGATATTCATTCTAATGTTGGTTAACATGACTTAGGCTCTTTGCTTCAATAATTATTAACACTAAAGCAGCCACGTTAGGAACCTAAATTTCTTGGTGCATTTAGTGTTGCTTGAACTATTCGCCACTATATATATATAATCACTGCATTTAGACTGTCTCATATTAGGAAAAAACATTAATCTAGTGTGTAGCTCTCTACCTGCATCGGCCTCTGCTGTTGTGCTGCGTCCCAGAAGACAGTCAGTTTTGCATTTGTGGTGCCCTAGAAATAGCTCAATAATCTTTCACAACAACATAACTTCTCTCATTTTCTAGAACAGAAAATGTGGACAGAAAATGTCTCATGTTATGAAAAATATTAATCCCTGGTACGTAGCCCTCTATACTTGCATGAGCCTCTGCTGGTCTGCTGCTTCTCAGTAGGTTGCCAGGTTTGTGTGTGGGGGGGCGCTAGAAATTGCTCAATTATGTTTCATAACAGTGTAACTTCTCTCGATATCTAGTAGAATGCAAATATTTAATAAAAACAAAGTCACGTTGTTTCAAGTCATCTGTCTTAATTCCAAGTCAAGTCTCAAGTCATGAATGCCAAGTCCAAGTCGAGCCTTTTACCAGCATTAGTCAAACAAGTCTCAGGTCCTCAAATTTGTGACATGACTCTGACTTGACTCAAGTCCCCAGCCTCTGCTTCTTAGAATATTTTTGTGAAAGGAATTATGATCAACTTTATTGCTATTGTTACAAAAACAATTCAACAGAGTGCAACATAGTGTGATTCAGTCTCTGCATCAAAGCTATTCTAGTATTAGGGGCAGTGGGCAGCCATTATGCCTTAATTGGTCACTGGCACTGACTAGAAAATTGACCTACCATGCATGTGGGGTAAACTGGAGCACTCCAACCCAGGCAACAGTGCTAACCACTGAGGTTGTTGTTTTTTGTATATACTGTATACATTCATTATAAATCTGATGCCTATTTCAAAAATAGTGGGGCAGGGCCATGTTTAAATCACTTTTTTAATGCAGTTCCACCTGAGGGGTCAAAGGTTACAGACATTCAGTGTTAGTTTTCAGCCCCGCCTCTTATGTGCAGAGATATTTATTATCATATTTTTTAATGATAACAAACTTTATGGACAATATAAGTAAATAAGTAAATTCCTTGCCATTGTGTGTTGAGAAATGTTCTTAAACTGTTGGACTATTTTCTCATGCAGTTTTCCACAAAAGTGGTGAACCTCACCCCAGCCATGCTTGTGAATTACTGTCAAGGATGCCCCTTTAATACCCAATCATGATACAAGCACATCTTATTAGTTAACCTGTTTACTTGCTGAATGTTTCACACAGGTGTTTCACACTTTCCCAACTTTTTTGAAATGTGTTGCATCAAATTCAGAATGAGTGTATAATTAAACGAAACAATAAAGTTTATTGGTTTGAACATTAGATATCTTATCTCTGTACTGTATTCATTTGAATACAAGCTGAAAAGGATTTGCAAATCATTGTATTCTGTTCTTAATTATGTTTACACAGCCCCACAACTTTTTTGGAATTGGGGTTTGTCATTTGGATTTCATTATAGGGAAAACAAAGTTTGAAATGTTAGTTTAGTTAGCTGTGTTGATAAACAATTGATTTCTAAAGGGATTTCCTTGAAGAAAGTCCTCTACTTTTCATTACTGTTATTGGGACATTTATGTTTCATATATGTTGAACTGGCTTTTTGACTGTAGAAGAACAAGAGCATCTATCAAACAGAAGTACAGTAAGACAAAGAAAAATTATAAGAGTAACACATCCATTGATATAAGCTTTTTCATGTTGCACTATGAATGTTGGTTTTGATATTATTGAGTGTCATCATCTCAATTTTGTCTGAGGGGTGAGCACAGTTTCAGACTTTCAAAAGCCCTGCCCCAAAACTAACAAGATAAACATGTATCTTCCTTTCCCATAACAATATGATGTTATTTACTCCTGTATCATTGTATGGATTTTTATATTTAACTTATCTACTTTTGGCCCCTTAAATCACTTACTGATCATCCAGATCTTCAATCTGATCAGACTTGGTGCAGATAAAGTGAATCTGCTGACACTCGCCACCGTTTCCCATGAGGCTGCTGGCGTTTTCCAGGATCTCCCAGGTTTCTTTCTCTGATACTGCTCGATTAATGTCAGTCACAATCCACACAGTAGAACAACTTCCAACAACCTGAATGACGGTAAATAACAAAATTATTATGGATAATTATTTATCGGTGGTTTGTCATAACATCATGTAACATTTTCCAGATAAGAGAGTAACACACAATACATGTGAATACAGTAAATTACCTCTTTCCACATTTTATCTCTGCTCTTGTTACGGTCTCCATTACCGGGAAGATCCACGAGTGTGACATGCCGAAGAAGATCATTATTAGGCACCCTGACAGTCACACACTTCACTAGAGGCCAATACCACCTCTTTATATCTCCATTTTGTGAGTCAGTTCTTGTGTATTTGACACATCTTGCAGATAGCTCTTTACCCTGTAATAAATAATAAAATAAAATGAAGGCAACACAAGGTGATTTTACATGAACATTCAAGTCGGTGTTTGTGCCACTGTCATTTAGGACCTTAATGACCTGTTTGGACACCATGACTGAGACAAAACTCTGGAAAGTGTCAAAGCAGTTATAAAAATTAATTTAGTTACTGGTACACAATATAGTTTCTAAAGATGGTACATTTATAATAAAGGATGGTAAAGTTGATATGAGTTTGTAGTTATAATATCTTTTCTCTTACTGATTCACATGTCAAAATCTTCCTCTTGGAATTGATAAATTCTGGAATTTCTCTGAAATATTTGCCATCCATAAGTTCTTTAGAGGTTTTGTCTGTCCATTCTTCTCCATACAGAGCTGACAGCTTGTCAACAGTGTCACGATGATCATCATAATCATCGTCATCATCATCATCTTCATCACCATTCTGACCATCTTCTTGATCTGCATTATCTCCAAGGAAATTAAACATCGACCACAACTCATCTTTCCACTCCTAAAAAATAAATAGTTTAACTTTGTTATATTTTCATGGAACATAACCAGCAACTGTATTGCAGCTGCATCATGACTTTTTAAGTAAACATAAAAATATTCAGCTCATTTTACCTCTTTTGTAATGAACTCAATTTCTGCTTCATATTTTGAGTTCTGCATGTTTGCCTCCACTTTAATCATGACAGTGGTACATGCGCTGATGCTCCCAGAAGGCAGAAGATCCTTCTGTCCAATGACGGCATTTATCAAAGAGCTCTTTCCAGCCCCAGTTCTACCAAAGACGCCAACCAGCTCCCTCTTGTCTGTGTCCAAATCATTGATTTTATCCCTTTTGTACAGGAGTTTAAATGTGGGTTAATTAATAATTTTGGAAAATATCTAAACACTGAAAGAAATGTGTCAAAATCATAAAGTCATTTGTCTATGAACCACCTGAAGCATAATTTAAAGCAGCTATAATGTTTTATATATTAACAATGGTTAACCTGTTTGTGAAGCGGCTCACTCATAGAATTATCATCAGAATGTTGAGTTAGCAGCTGTTAGCAATTAGCTGGTGAACATGAAGCATTTCGTAAAAGAGCCAGATGTTTCCCTTTAGAAGTCAGTAGACCAAAAATACAACCAACAGGAAAGTGACTGAAGTTGTTAAGCTGCATAAAAAGAGCTCAGTATGAATGCTAATGCTGCTCCATAACTCCTGGATGTCAACTTATAGGTAATAATCAGCCAGTGCTGGGGCCAAATTGCCATAATATCAGCTATTGCAGTTGTAAATACAGGTGTTATCCAAGAAGAATATATAGTATGGAAAATGGAAAGTGTGATTAAGTTAACACTTACTTCAGGAACTTATGGAGGTCATTGCCTTGGTGAGGTAGTCTGTTATGGACACGCCTCATGATGTTTTTCACATCAATCAGTATGATGTTTTCTGTCAGAGTGAAAGTAAAGAACTGATCTGCAGAAACCATGAATCCAGTAATGCACAAAGATGTGTTTTCTCACACAAGAAAAGGAGGAAAATAATGTAAAATATGAGAGCCACTCTGTCAAGTCAATGTAAGAAGCCTCACAGTGTATCATCAGGCTTATTTGGCCATTTACCACAGGATATAAAGGATGTCATGGTTTAAAACAGTATCTAATTAAAGGTCACAGTTGTTATTTACCTGAAGTATACTTATTGTTGCTATGGTTACCCATGGTTTAATATACATTCAGGAAATATGTCATTTGTATGCTGTTGACTGTTTGAGGTGTTGTGATTAGATTTTCACACACCCTGCCCAGCCAATGAGAAACATTTCTTATACAAGTAAAGATTTCATATAAGCCATTAGTAGGTTGTAATTGCTTAGAAACTAATAAAAATACCTGTGTATGATCCCAGTCTTGTCTCATGTCGTGGTTTTTTAGTTGGTGACTGCCAACTGCTGGACTCACCCTGAAGATCCACCTCTCTCTTTCCTTGTTTGTTTTGTTTTTTAACACAAAACAAGTTAAAAAGATACATTTGTTGCATGTTCCTCTCACAATATTAAAACCTTGTCTTAATCCAGGTGTTTTGTCAAAGATATAAGATGTTAGTGCTTTCAAAACGTCAATAAATGCATTTAATGAATAAGATATTGTGTATCTCACCATTATTACTTGTGCCACTGGTGGACGGCTGAACCTGAGAAAGAACATGAATATTTCATTCTTAAGCAGAATTTGATCAAAAAATTATATTCACACAGGCTTTGTCCTCATTGTTGTAATG
The DNA here is from genome assembly GCA_027495735.1 of Lutjanus campechanus. NCBI lineage: Eukaryota > Metazoa > Chordata > Actinopteri > Lutjaniformes > Lutjanidae > Lutjanus > Lutjanus campechanus. Next base: position 15,964 of record JAJHUR010084947.1, read on the forward strand.
TGATGTTTGTTTGTTCGTGTGATGCAGCTTGTTATACCATGGTCTGGGTTAATACACAATTCTGACTGGCAGCAGGGGACATTAATTCCTGATAACAGACATCTGCTAAGTAGTTCCAGAGAAACTGTATGTTCATGTCAACAGAGACACAGTCAAAGCCTCCATTTACAATTTATTGCAACATGTTAGCAAACTAACATCTGATTACAAAAACTAGTGACTTCAACTTCAATTTCTTTTAACTCATTTGGAATATATGACAACTTTGATGATGAAAAATTGAAAAGAAAAGTAACAGTACAAAGCGTTAACATGGGAAAATTGAACATTGCTGGATGGTGACTGTAACACACAAGTTACACAAGTGTTAAACAGACTAGAGACTTGTGAAAAACTTTAAATATTTAATGCAAAATGTAGATTAATACCATTGTTTTTTTCCTTGGGCAAGTGACCATGGTATAAGCAGGATAATGCCCTTCGAGATGTACATAATAAGGAATTAATGGACTCCAGTGTCTGTTGGACATTTCTGTCCTCCACGTCCTTTAAACCACTTCGTTGGACATTATCCCTTACATCACAACAGCAACCTTTATTTCCTCAGTTAAATACACTGTGATCTAATGAGACAGTTCTTCAGTCAAAGATGACTCTGTTTCAGGACACTTCAATGGCTTAAATGTTTTTGCATGAAGAAAAGAGGAAAGTTCACTGATGAAATGTCTGTAAAATTCAATGTTATTCTTACCTGAGCAGGTTGTGCTTCTTCATCCTGCTCCTGTTTACACTACAGATAAAAGTTACATTCTTAGCAGAAGGTCATTTAAAATTTGAGCAAACACTGAAAATAAAATGTGTATGATTGTAATAAATACCTGAGATGATACCTGATTGTATGAAACTGTATTCAGCTGAGCAGAAGAATCAACTGTTTCCTGATTTGTTGTTTTTTGTTCTTCCTGGTGACAAAAGACAATAGTTGCAGATTCATAATATTTACAGTATTATTATACTTTGTTAGTTGTTCTTAGTTATTAAAACTTGCTGATGCTCCTGTATAAATGCTGAACATTACCTGTAACAACTTGAGTTTCTTCTTGAATTTTTGCTTTGGTACCTTTTTTTCGATCAATTCATCTATTACTTCATCTTCAAGACAGTAAAAACTTTCCTCATCAACTTCTTCTTCTGTAATACAAAAATATTCAGTTCAGTTTTAGTCACGCAGAAAAAAGAATTACTTTCAAATTGCTGTAGAAAATTGTTTCATAGAGTGAAACAAGTTTGGGTTCAGCTAATAATTTTACATTGAGAGCTTCACAGAGATGATAGCACTGAACACATTTTGATTTAATTATATTTTATCAATTTGTCACCCTCCAGTCTTGATTTGATCCCTGCTTGCTATTGTGAGATCCTTGTGTCAATAAGATGTTGACAAGAAGTAGTTATTTTTCTTGATTATGTTCCTTCTGATTGTGTGAAAATGTGAAGTGTTTTCACCATAAGTAGATTTGTACTCTCTAAACACAGACAGTGATTTCCATAATTTAACAACAATGATCTTTCCACTTTCTGAAAACTGTCTGTCATGTATGTTTCATCACTGTCCTACAGAACAATGCTGCAGCATGTTTCATATCTGTTAAAGATGTTAAAGATTGCACTATTGGTAAATTATCATGAAAATAATATATCAATGCCCAACAAAGAAGCATAGTAATACTTTACCTTTAAATTTTTCTATATATTGGCTGAGACCCCATTCAGTCAATTTGTTGCAAACAAAATCATCCATGATCAAGAACTGCAACTGGAAAATAAACAAATGATCATTACCTGATCAATCATCAATACATTGTAGAGTCAGTTATTAATTACATTTAACTGAAGGAAAAGAAAATTTAAGAGAGAATTTAAGAAATTAGTGTCAAGTTTTGGCACAATTAACTGATCATCTGTAATTTATTTCTGTACTCCGCTGTTTCTTACTTGTCTGCACACTTCATACTGACATTTAACCTCAGCTTGTTTAAATGTTAATATATGAAAACAAAATATAACTGGAATGTACATGAACCTAAATAACCACCTGCTTTAATGGTATTCTAGCATTTACAGTGTACAGTATTGTCTGTAAATTAGTGACTAATGCTGATTACATCTCTACCAGAAATATTGAGCGCAGGATGAAGGATTTAGTGTTCAAGCAGGTGAGTCAGAATCCACAAACAATTCACAACAGTAAACTAACATCAGCTAATTCAATATCAATATATTGTAGGTGTCCTCTTTTCTTTGGAGCTGGACTTTGATTCCGTATATATTATATATATTCCGTGTATAGATTGTGAAGTATTAATCATGAGCTGTACACGACCAGTTCATTTGGGAGACTTGGAGAAGAGAAAACTCTCTCTCCATTCATATCACAACAAACCTTCTCTTGTCATCTGTACTTATGAGACTGTAAAAAGTGTAAAAAGTTTTACAGGAATGTGAAATTAAGCATATTTATTTGTAACTTTAAAAGTTTTAGAAAATAATTCAACAAAGTCTCATTGAGCAAAGAAGCTACTAGTTATTGTCATTACAATAATGTGGCTCATACACATTTCATTTAAAAAGCAATTTTGTTTTTCAATTTCCATGTATTTAATAAAACGGTCATATTATGGAGGGTTAATTATGGAATTCTACCACAACTGAAAAGCCTTAATGAACCGAAAGAAATACCATATTATATTGTATCTTTGTTTAACTCTCCACTTCCTCCTATTTCAGTTTTGTATCAAAATCATACTTCCTCAGCGAGCAGAGGAGCTCTTTGTGGGTATATGCAGACTGAGTTAATCTACACTGTATAAATAATAAAGCAAATCGCATGGCTGCATCATAAATATAAAATAGTGACAAAATAGAACATAACTTACTGTTAAACTTGGTGTCTCTAATATATTCAGTTGAATATCATACATTGAAAGTAGTTTACTTACATTAACTCTGGTCCGCTTCAGTGCTTGAACATGACTCCTCTGCTGCTTGATCTAACTTGATCTCTATCTTTTATGTTGTCTCCACCTCTCACCAGCACACTCTCAACTCAGCCCACAAAAGAGGTAGGGTACAAGTATTGCAGCTCAATTATAACTCGTAGTCACCTGACAATAAACCCACCCAGCAACAAGCAAACAAGCAGTGTTTAAAAAGGCAGTAATGGAAGATGTAATCATGATTAAAGCTATATAATCTTACTAAAGTAAAAATACAAGAGTATCATCAGCCAAATGTACTCAGTGTATCAAAAGTAAAATAAGTGAGAAAATCAAATTTCTCTAAACTAGTAAATGTACAGTATGTCCTTACAAATATATTAAAAAGTAAGTAGAGAGTAAAAAGAGAAATTATTGGATTGGTATCAATATTAGCAGATAGTCACAGTTTTGAGATCTGTATCAGCATCTGACATAAAAAAAAACTAGTATCCAGTTTCATCCCTAAAAATTAACAGAATGATGCAGCCATGAAAAACAAATCCGACTTGAAATTACTGGGGAGGATAGATTATCATATGTGTCATTCATGCTGCACAGAACTGGGGCCCTCTTCAAGTGATACAGCTTAATATTAAATTCCACTGTATGCAGAATGTTTCATGCATCATGTCGGCACACAGTTGATGTGGTTTGTAGTGGTGGAGCCTGGTGGTGCCCCTGAGCTCATGTAGTATCCTTTATACAAATTTGGCTTGTTAATGCAGTGCTACCTGTGGGGTCAAAGGTCACAGGCATTCAATGGTGCTGTTTTTTTCAGTCTTGCCCCTTATGTGCAGAGATTTCTCCAGATTCTCTGAATCTTTTAATATTATGGATTGCAGATTGTGAAATCTTGACTTTGAACTGTATTCAAATCACATTCAAATACAATGTCCCAACTTTGCAATTGGGGTAGAATAAAAAAGGCAACACAACTGTTTTATCATAACCAGCCTTGTCCTTATAAACAGAAAATCAGTATTACCACAATGTCTAATTTATGCAGAAGAATATTGGAATTAGTGAGTTAATGACAACAATATAGTATTTCTTAATTAAGTTGTTCTTCCTGTATCTTTTTTTTCCTCTTTTGAAGTCAAGTTAATCCACTCCTCTGGTGCTCTGGACAGTTTACATTTTTTAATAACTGCCCCCTGCCTGCACTGACAGATCTCATGGTTTAATTAGTCTGTTGGTACAGCAGAAACACCCAGCATGACAAAGTCATGTATCAACAGGTTAGATTTGGTTCATATGAGGTTACAAAGTGTTTTGAATAATGCCGAGACAATAAACTGTCTGAGAGTGCTGCCAGATAAGAAAACTCATGCAAAAAATCCTGAAAAGGAACTAACCTTTAGGCAAATGAGGTGAGTCACTTGTTAAACACACGGTTTGTTATTACAACACATCAGGTGTCAGTGGTTGTCTGATATTGTGCCACTGATATTACTTCTCTTTCTCTTTATGATCTGATCATTCATCCTGAATTTACCTTAAAGGGACAGTTCACCACAATCAAAATACGAATGTTTTTTGTCATGAAACCTTGTATGTCCAAAACTTTTCATGAAATGTCGAAAAAAATGTATTTTTAGACTAGCTGAGTGCTGCTTAGTCACAGTTAGTAGCTCTTATTGATACTTTTCAACTGTTAAAAGTTATAAAACCCACAGACAGACATACTGTAAAGAGTGACCAATAGCATTAATTTATGAAATAAAAAGTCAAAAGATGGAGATACAAGGTTTGCAGCAGACAGCAATGACACTTTTCATCTGTCCTGTATGGCTATTTCTGCATCTAGTTTGTTTGGGTGTGAGCTGTTATGGAGATCAGTCATAGAGATATCTGCCTTTTCTTGATAATGGAACTAAATGGCTTTTGGCTTTTTCTGTGATATAAAAAAGAAGTTTGGACATGAAACAGCTTACAATGAGGTCTCTCTTGGTTTTCTCTTTCTCTTGAGTCATAATTTCTGGAAAAAGACTGCTGTTGAGTTTTAAATGTATTTTTTGCTGCTTTGAGCACCAGCAGAGTGCCACCAAGTTCCATTATATTCCAAATAAGGCAGACATTTTTATAGCCGCTGTCTCCAAAAATCAAGATCAATAACACTACAGGTAAGAGGAAAAATATGTACTTTTTAGGGTGAATTGTGCTTTATAGAATGAGAAGTAAACCATAGGAATATTCAGGCATGTAGAGTAATAGTAATAGGAAGTGATAACAGTAGTGTTAAACCTCAGTACCAAAAAGTAGCAATAAAAAAATCCTGATGATGTCTGTCTCCATATTTGGTCCATCTGTGTGTCCACATGTGTCAAAGTAAGTGGCAGTTTGCTAACATGAAGAAACATAATACATGTTGTTATGAAACTTGAATAATAACACACCTCTTCTGAACATGTTTGGACATGAAGAGCAATCATAACAACAACACGCATTCCTGTGTGGGGAACTTGTTTGTATGCAGAAATTTATGTCTGCAGCATTTCACAATGTGAACACTCCTCAACTGGTCACACTCATGTTACCTGAGTGGTGAATGTTGAAAAATAAACATAAAAATGACAAACAAATAACAAACCTTGCATGCAATGTTTCAGCAGGGATCCACTCATCAGTACCAGAGCACTGATGATGACTGATAACAAAATGCAGCATAAACAAAATCTATCCAAATACATTTATGCATTAAGAATCAGTTTAAGATTTAAACAAACGCAAAACAATTGTTCAGTTCATGTAAATTCCTGAATGACTTGAAGAAGTCCCTGGTTTAATACTAAAACAATTATTTGTCATATATGAACACACACAGAAAGCATTATTTTTTAGTAAGGAACAGCTTTGTCCTTGACCAACACACAGCATTTAAGTACCAATATTTAATGTAGACACTAATAAAATCATAAAAATTGCAACATCATCCCAATTAACGATTACAAAACTCATAAAATAAATACACTGATGGAAAAACATCAAAATATATTCAGGAAGAAGAAAAAAATGATCATTAAAAACAAAAAGTCTCTGGGACATCATAGTGCCTACTGGCTCAGACCCACACCATGAAAACTAAACTCCCTGGTTTTAATCTGACTGGAGACATTTGCTGCATGCCACCACCCACCTCACCCACCCACCTCTTCATCACCCACATTTTCTGTCTCTGATCTTTAATCAGTTAAAGGCAACAATGTCCTATAAAAAAACTCTTTGCATGTAATCCACAACAAGAAAACTCAAAGTAAATATCAACAACTCTCAAACTTGAAAACAACTTGACAAAAATATTTGAGAGCAAATCCAGAGGTCTCACATCTGTAATCAGCGTTCTCTCTCAGAGACCTTCAGTGTGAAATCAAGCCTCTGCTGTTTCTCCTCACTGAGCAAACCTGAAACATCCAACAGCAAGATTGTGACATTAGTGAACAGTGATGAAAATCAGAGGTTTAGATGATCAGTTTCATTCAAATGTATCTGTGCACATGTCATGGATTCAGTGCAGCTGCAGGGCTGGGTGGATCAGTGCTGGTGTAATCAAACACACTGTTAACATTATTCAGAACAGTTTGTAATCAGGCCATTATGTGAACATTTTAATAAATGTTTTACCAAATTAGTGATCATTCATCTAGGCTTTCTTCAGCTCATTGTGGTATTTTATCACCTCTGCAAGCTCCACTGTAACATCTAAAACAAAAAAGGGGGGGAAATGTATTGTTTATGAGTGCATGATTAAATTACACTATTGAAAAATTTGTTGAAATGTACATTTCAGTAAAATACTCATGTTGTCTTTACCTGGCAGTAAGTCACTGTCTGTCTTGAGTGACAGCTCCATTGATTCCTGCACTGTTTCCTTCAGGGTCTTCAGGATGTAATCCTAAATCAGCATGAAAATATTTATCACTTATCACTCACATGGACAAATATTGGTGTTCAAGATTAGCTGACTGCTACATGAATTAAAGGCACAGTTGGACTTTCTGATAAAATAATGTATATAATCATATTCCACTTGAATGCCTTCAAATAAATAATGATTCATGGATAAAGATGTAAATGTTTTAAAATTACAAATATGTGACAAACCTTCAAGCATTTCAGCTGGCTCAACACAAAAGCTTTAGCCTGCTCAAACATGATGTTCTTTGAATCATGTACATGCTTCTCAATAGTGTCTCTCATGTTATTTAGTGAGTTTGTTCCTTTAAATTCTGCTGCTCCTACAATAAAACAGAAAATGTCCACACAATGACAATGAATGTAAATTATTATACTCTCAGGTTGGACATGTAATGATCTTCAATCTTACTTTCATAGCATTCTTGCATGTTTTCTTCGATTGTTGTCATCAGACTGTTGTAGATTATTTTTTTATATTCACGGATGATTTTGTTGACGTTTGTCTTTACTTTTTCTTCCTAGAGAAAATAAAGAATCAATCAACATGTTAAAATAAAAATAAAGCTTTTTGGTTTTTGGTTTGCTTTTGTTTAGACAGTAAGATACATTTTGTTTAACCAGAAACAAAATTCATTGCACTTGTTAAAATCCCTTAACAGAAATGGAAATTGTACCACTGTCATAGTCACTTTCAAAATCAGAATCACCAAAAATGTCTTTGTTCATCTTTCCACTGTTCCAACAATCAACAAGGTGGAAATGAACCCTTGATTAATTGCATTAGATGTGAAAAATATCAGGAGAGAAATGAAAGCAAGGTTGGACATCAGAGAAGCAGTGAGAGAAACATGAACAGCAAGAATATTTTCACATCTAACTTAATCCAACTCACCAAATCTTCTCTGTGGGCCCTATCTTCATGAAAATGGCAAATGTGTGCTTCAAAGGCTAATGATACAAACATTAACAAGCTGTTAGCTTTTGTTCTGCAGAGTTTGCTTCCTCATGTGCACATGTTCCACCCGATATGATTTGCAGGGGCACAGTTGGTGCATCCTGAGCAGAGCACAGTGCAAGATGATTGTGTGGTTTAAAGGAATACAAACAAGCCAGGGTGTTTTTTCCTTATAGCAGAATGATAATGTGTGGTCTAACTACACAAGACTACATCTAACGTTCTGAATTAATGGTTTATTTTGGCCAAACAACTGGAGCTGGTGATTGTTGGAGCAGTGGAAAGACAAGCCACCAATTTCTGGTGGGTTTTATTTTGTTTCTGTCAAGTTTGGATGATGTGTGTAAAGGGTGTTTGGATACATTTGGTGAGAGCAATGAAACAGGTATTTCTGGTTAAACAAAACATATCTTACACTTTGTAAAAAGAAGTATATCTCTGTAGTGATCTTTTCCATAATGTTTTCAGACACTTAAAATTACAATCTGGGCCTGTCAGTGGCAAAACCAAGCACTTTTAGTGGATGTACTGTCACAGCATAGATTTAGTTTAACTTCTGACGGCTGCAGTGATCTCCCTCAATACTGAACCAATTTCAAAAACTGTTGTTGCATAAGTCAGACACAACAGGTTGGAAAATATAAAAGTTACCCTGTAAGTCTCACTGACCTGGACAAACAGCTTGATAATGCACTGACTACTACTATTTTTTAATTTACCTCTGTCTTGAGAAATATCAGTTGCAGTTCGACATCTTTGTGATTTTCAATCAGCTTCTCTGTGTCGAGTGAAAACGTATTGATCACCCCGTTGAATGGTCCAGATTTCCTTTCGTTTCTGAAACAAGATTGTTATCAACAAGTTAACAAGTTGAAATGTTTCAAAAAGAAAGAACTGACAAATGTCAATACTGTAATTTGTATAAAGTTTGTATTATTTTACATAATTTATATAACTGTAAAATAAAGTATCTGTTCATTGTAGGCTTTCCTCATAGACAGCTAACAAAGGCTTTTATGTCGTAAAAGTCATTTCTTACGGGAAGGTCTTCTTGAATTCCTCATCAATGCTGTCAGTCGGGCATGAAGCTAACTTCATATTGAGGTTTATTTGTTTCCCTTTTTTTTGTTTGTGGATGCCACCATTCTCAACTACACACCTCAATATCTTGTGGAAACCACGACCTGATACCCCTCTCTGTAATAAAAAAAAAAAACAAGCAAAAAAAACACATTTTAGAGATTCAACATGTGCATGTGAGGTGCAAAATCAGTTGTCTTGATGTAAATATAATTGAAATACACACAGGATTTAAGATGGACTTTAAGACTTTTTCACATGAACGTTCTGAGTTTTCAACCCCCTCACTCAGGCATTTGTCAAAAGCCTCATAAGTCTCTTCCATGGGTTTTCTGACTTTATCAAGTTCATGCTTCATGTTTTCTTCAAGGACTCTGCACACGTCTGCTTTTTGATCAGCCTGTAATCAAACACAGTACATTGATGAATTGATGATACAATACTATTGTTTTTTGTTGTATTTCAAGACAGTATTTAATTATTATTATTTATTTATTTAATTGTGAAATTCTGTGATCAATAGCTTGGCATCGCCAGACTATTTCAAGTCTGGAACCTGTCACGTCTGGATGGACATGCAGATTGGAGGATTCAATGCAAATGGATAAATCTACACATGCATGTCAACTTGTCTGCAGGTCCAGTGATGATGCACGGACACATGCAAGTCATCAGATAATCCTGCCTGTTGTGGATAATTAAGACAACTGAAGATAATTGAACAAGTTTGTTGATCTTACCACGTCTCTGCAGCGAGCCCCTTGAATCAGAGAGAGAATCCCATGAGCTCCAGACACATAGTTTAAAGCCTCGGAGTGATCGTCATTGAGAGTTTGCAGAAATGCCTGAAGTTTGGGTATTTCTGTAAAAAAACAAAAGGTGTTTGCATCCTACATATTTCAATACACATCTAAACGCCATAATCCAATTAGTCATTCCTTTTTGTAATAAAGTGATTAAAGTGAACTAATGAAATTTCAGATGCACATTTTGTTCTCACTTCACCTACCAGTGTCCTCTGAGTTTAGATGTTTTTTCTTAAAAAACTCTTTGGAGCTCACTGTGAACACTTTGAAGCAGTCATCACTGAAATGTTTCTGAAAAACGAATTCAATGATTTTAAAGGGATACGCCAACATTTTTTTGTTTTCGTGTCTTGCCTCACTCCCGTGTACATGACAAGAAGATAGACACCATTCTTTCAACTGTGCGTGCAGTACCGAGGGAGAGACAAACAGAGCTCGCCCGCCGCTAATTAGCTTAGCTCAAACACTGGGAGTCAACAGGATTTGTTAGCCTGCCTCTGCCTACGGTCATCTGATAAACTATTCAGCAACTGTAAACGGTCCTGTGTGCTTGTTGTGACTCGTTTTTTACCGCGTTATGTTACGTTATCTATTTTTAGACTAAGATCAGCACTTTTATGTCATTTTCGAAAGAAATACACACTAAACCGCTGTTCGCGCGCATGCGCAAACCACCGCGGATGTGCTTGTAGCCTTTGTTTACAAGTAGAAGACGATTGCTACTCCGGATTATGGCCGATTTAGAAAGAGAGGACGAGGATGATTTCTCCAGGACTGATGAAGATTCACAGCTGTACCTATCTGAACCAGAATATACGGAGGAACAACTACATGTTGTGGAAGCTGAGCGTGCACGAAGAGAAGCTGAGACAGTCGAGCAGCCTGGGGCAGAGGAGAGAGTCAGAACCGGTGTTGTGTCGTCGTATGCACCAAAACGAGTGCTTCTGCTGTACTGTGTGGGAGTTGGTGCTGCCATGGATGGGGAGGCTTGATATATCTGGCGAAGAGGACAGTGCACAAAGAGATTGTGTCATAATGAATGACGCTTGTCCAGCTTTAGTAAATCCCGCAGTTGTTGAAACTTTTTTCCATCTACCCAAAATAAACTGTAAAAAACACCCCAGGCCGTCTGGAGCTAATGGACAGTTCTCCGTAGAGTAAGTGACTATTATAATTATAAAGATGCATGGGGCACATGTTGTAGAATATACAGCATATGCCCCATGCATCTTATATTATAGCTAGTATTTTCTCTATATATGTAGAGACCGACGGTGTACACAGCTTGTTAGGCATGCTATATTATAGCAAGCTGTGTGTACTGTTAGTCTCTACGTGTATAGAGGAAATAGCTATAATATAAGCATAATATAAGAATAAGAACATTTCTCTATACATTTAGAGACTAACTGTGCACACAGCTTGCTATAATATAGCACTCAGTACAGCAGAAGTGCTCGTTTTCTGTCGGCATGGGTTGGCAAGCCCCACAGCTACACCACCAATCCATACCTGTTCTGACTCTCTCCTCTGCCCCAGGCTGCTCGACTGTCTCAGCTTCTCTTCGTGCACGCTCAGCTTCCACAACATGTAGTTGCTCCTCCGTATATTCTGGTTCAGATAGGTACAGCTGTGAATCTTCATCAGTCCTGGAGAAATCATCCTCGTCCTCTCTTTCTAAATCGGCCATAATCCGGAGTAGCAATCGTCTTCGTTCTTGTAAACAAAGGCTACAAGCACATCCACGGTGGTTTGCGCATGCGCGCGAACAGCGGTTTAGTTTCATAGACTGTATTGGACGGAGCTTCCGGCTCTGAAAAATGAAGCCAATGCGGAAGTGCAGTAACGCTGTATTCTCACCGAAATTCAGCAGGGGGCGAGCGAGCTGGCTGCAAAAAGAAGCTCTGTCCCATTGAGCCCCGTTCTAAAATGCCGAACTTTACAGCTGAAATAAACATATTTATAGGCCGTGTCAAAAAGCGATTTTGGTCTTAATAGCTAATATCCCCCACCATGTTCACTGAACCAGACTTGGATTTTCATATAAGTCATTCGTTGATTTTATATTAAGGCTTAAAGTTCTGTATAATTAGGGGCGTGGTTTC
>JAJHUR010084948.1:0-11257 GCA_027495735.1 Lutjanus campechanus
TGTGTGTGTGTTTTTCCTCACAGGTCACAATGCTGATGACGTGGCAGAGACAGTTTTGATGAATGTCTTGCGAGGGGACATCGCTCGCCTTCGCCGCTGCACCGCCATCTCCACAGCCAGCGAAGGCGATGGGGTCGTGCCGCGCTGCAAACCCCTCAAGTACGCGTACGAGAAGGAGATCGTTCTGTACGCGTACTTTAAGAAGCTGGACTACTTTTCCACTGAGTGTATCTACTCTCCCAACGCTTACCGGGGCTACGCGAGGACCTTTTTAAAGGACCTGGAGAGCGTCAGGCCGAGCTCCATCATAGACGTCATCCACTCAGGGGAGAACCTGTCGGTGAGGGAGGGCGTGAAGATGCCGGTGCAGGGCACCTGTAACCGCTGCGGCTACATCTCCAGCCAGGCTCTGTGCAAGTCATGTGTGCTGCTGGAGGGGCTGAACCGAGGTCTGCCAAAGCTGGGGATCGGAAAACACCACCGGCTGCACGATAAGATCCTGTCCCAGCAGCCGCTCACGGAGAAGGAGGAGAGGAAGCTGAAATCTGTAGACTTTTGACAGTTTTTATCCACTGTTTGATGAAATTAAATAAATTATTAAATTTTAGAATGAACCACATTTGTTGTGTTTTACACAGGGAGAGATCTTTCAAATTAGTCAGTTATCTTATTTTCATTTATCATCACTTGAATATTTATCGAACGGTTCTATTTAATATTTTAATTTAGTAAAACTGAGAAATCGTCTCAGAGCAGAGAGGCTGCTAACCTCGATCACCGAGACACTGTAGACGTACTTTAGAACACTTTCTATGAAGGTCAAGTCTATGATTCATTATAAGCACATTCATAAGACATTGTAATGCATTTGTTAGGCTTTATAAAAGTCTTAATAAATGTTTATTATCATGCATGACTACTTATAACTTGGTTTGTAAAGTATTACAAGTGGTTGACATCATAACTCCAAAGTGACAGCAGCATTTAACAGACGAGTCGTAAGTTACACAGCTCATTATAACTACCATGACTTAAGCCAGTTATAAAGACACACAGAGAACTACTCTATAACATATTTCTTTCTTGCAGTGGTATAATAATGTCTTTTATTGATTATTAATCAATCATTTTATGAAAGTATTATCACACTCGGAACGCGAGTGTTGGCGCCCTCCGGTGGCCACAGTTAGTAACTACAAATACATTTTAATAAAGCTAGACGGAATTACATTAAAACAACATCCGGTTGTATGATCCAGAATAAAAGTCATTACAAGACAATTTTGTTGAAATATATGAAAATGACATTACATTCAAACATGACATGAAACAGTGTGAAACACTTCTTATACAGACAACAGACAAGCAGCATGTCACTCATATATAAAACAGGAAAAAGAAGAAACACACATGAAATAGAAAAATAAAAACTAAATAGAGAAAATGAATGAGAATATGAATATGAATGAAATATGAATTTCGGAGCATTCTCAGTTTCCTTCTTGCAGTGGTATAATAATGTATTTTATTGATTATTAATCATTAATCATTTTATGAAAGTATTATCATACTCGGAACATGAGTGTTGGCGCCCTCCGGTGGCCACAGTCAGTAACTACAAGTACATTTTAATAAAGCTAGACGGAATTGCATTAAAAGAACATCCGGTTCTATCTTCAAAATAAAGGTAATTAAAAACCACAGTGGGTTTGATTGTGTAGTTTGAATATTTTTAGCTAAAGTGTCGTCGTGTTAGCAGGTTTTGAATAAATAACGGTTGTATGTGTATATTTTAAATCTGTAACTCCGTGTTCTGGCCGTTAGATGTCGCTCATCATCACAGCTCGTCAGTCCTTCGGCGCGCGCTCCGGTAAAGTACACATGCACACATTGTGGCGCGTTCACGAGAGAGAGTCCAACTTCAGACAGCAGCAGCAGGTCAGAGGAGAAGTTCTGAGAGGAAAACTGAGAGTTTATATTCAGTGTTGAAGCTGAACAAACACCAGAGTGTCTCAGACTGAGGACAGACACGCAACATGGATGATTTAGGTGAGTTATGACGCCGTTTTTAAGTCGCTGCTGTGTGTTTTTACAGGCTTCAGAGAGGAGCAGGGAGCAGGGTGGAGGAGTTAACTGTTAACGACCTGATTTAACGTTAGAAACAACCATTCTGAATCACATTAATGTATGAAACTGTGTGTTTTCTGTCTGAAATGTCACAGCACAGCTACAGTGTGTGTGTTCACATTATACCCGCTTTGTTTGAGTCCTATAAACATCGTAGTAAGTTAGCGGCTGGACATCGCTAGCCTTTAGTTTAACACCTCCTCCTGTTAAAACTCTCCTGTGTGCAGTGAACGTGTCTGATAATAATAATACGCGAACTGTTAAATAAACTGCTGTAGATGGATACGTGTACCAGGGGGTGGAGATATTTGTCTGACATTTTGACATCGAGGAGCTTTAACGTTACTTTACAACCTCAACTTTCTGCCCTCAGGCTGCTCATTCCAGCTTTCAAGTGTTGGAGTCAACAGGCCTCCTCCTCATTCAGACTGCAGCTCTCTGAGCCTCTCTTATAAAGTCTCTGTCAGGGCTGCAGAGCATTTTCCTTCATCGAGCATTGTAAACATTAATTAATCATAATTAATAAAAAAAAAAAGTGCCAAATACATTCCCCCCCCTCAATCAAAGCTTTATTTCCACAGCAACATATATTCTGTGATGCCATTAGGCTGGGCAATATATTGATGTTGTATCATATCATGATATGAGACTAGATATCATGATAGATTTTGCATGCTGTTATATCGTGATGTCATTTCCAGGTTTAAACGGCTGCATTCAGTGAAGTGATGAAATTTTCTGAACTTTGCATTTCTTATATATCCTCCCCAAATAAAATGATGTTTAATAAACACTCTAAAATAACTAATTAATAACAGATTAATCAGATTAATATGTAACATTTGTCTCTGAGACATCACCTAATATCACTGAGAAAAAGTCTAGTTGGAAGCACATTTTCTGAACCTCCCTGCAAAAAGAAGAAACATCTTAAATTCTTCTTGTTTACTGATCAGCTGAGCTGAAAGAGAGCAGCTCTGCAGCCAGCATGTGTGTTTGACAGAGAGGGGGGAGAGAGAAGGAGAGAAAGGTAGAAAGAGGACAACTGACCCTTCGCTAAGCACCACCCTCCTCAGTTACTGTTGCTATGCCTGCCAAACTTTCCATTTTCCCTTTTTTTCCTCATTTATGCAGTTTATGGTGATAACGGTGGCAGATTTAACACTGAAATTGGAAGTAATTGTTGAAGTAAGACGTCTCTGTGTCCTTAGAGATGTAAACAAATGCAGATTCTCATTTCTAGCTGACAACAGTGGATTTTGTTGGTTAAAATAATGACTCACAAGCAGATTTAATTTCAAGTGTAGCTGGCTGATGTAAGCTAATGCTAATGCTAACTCGACT
Source organism: Lutjanus campechanus (assembly GCA_027495735.1). Taxonomy (NCBI): domain Eukaryota; kingdom Metazoa; phylum Chordata; class Actinopteri; order Lutjaniformes; family Lutjanidae; genus Lutjanus; species Lutjanus campechanus. Next base: position 3,472 of record JAJHUR010084948.1, read on the forward strand.
TGAGTCAGCTGAGAAGTCTCCAGGAAAGTTGGAAAGTCATCAGGTTTTGAGAGAAAACAGATAAAACAATTCAGCATAAAAGGGCAAAAATAGGAAAGTAGAAACATTTTAATAGACAAGAGTTTTGAATATTTCATATCTGTGAGCCTCACAAGCTGAGTACGAGTAGTTTCATTACATATGATCGGAGATCTTTACAAATCAAGACTCGATAATCTAACAACGGCAGAGTCATCGGTGTGAAAAATTGAATTGTGACACCCTTAATACTGCCTGTGTGTAGCTCCGTGCTGTCTTATCAGCTCCATCTATTTTTTGTGCCTCACTAACCAATCACCTCTTCAGATCATCGGCCCCTTGACCTTTGACACTGAACCTCTGAACTTCTAATTTTGTTGTTGTAGTTTCAGCAGCTGGTCAGTTTGCTATATTTACTTTGCTAATTCAGAATAAACAGATTGTGAAGCGTCTGTCAGGAATCTGTAGGAACGCTCCGGTTATCGTACCGACGTTCTGAAGCAGATAGGCAGCGGAGAGACGACGGGCCACATTTTGGGTTTGGCTCGCTGTGAGAAAACCTCCAGGGCACGTTAGCTGCTCGGGCCGCCATGGGCCACTGAAAGGGTTGATTGTTGGTTGAGAGGCAGCCTGCAGTCAGGCTGAGGGAGGGGGCGAGGCTGCTGAGGAATGTCGAACATCACTCTGTGTCAGGGTCCAAGGCCAAATACTCTCTGGGTCATGACTCACCTCCTACCACCACCGCTCCGAGTCCTGAGCGTGCTGCCACCAGAGGGGGGCTGTCGGTTTCTGTCCGTCCTCCTCAAACATGGCTCCTCTGGTCACTGTGGACACTTGGAGATTGTTAAAAATGTCTCTGTGGTCTGGTGGCTCGATGGTCACAGAGCTGTGAAGTTAAATGACCTCATCGTCATTCATTTTTTAACTTAAATGTTGGTTGACAAAATGTTACATATTTTTCATTTCACAGCGTCGTCACAGCATTTTATTATTTAAAGTGTCTCACAGTCTCTTAATGCTAATCAAAATAAACCATAATTCTTATTTAGCGTTGATTCAGACGGGCTACAGAGTCGACATGTTCTGTTGAGACACAGCTGATAACGATATTATTTTAATTAATTTGTCCAAAAATAGAAAGTTTACCAGTGCTGGAGAAGTATTCCCGCCTTTTTTTAAAACCAGGAAGTGAGACAAAGGTCCCAAGGGTAGCTGAGCCTTTTTATTCCTGATTAAATCATGTTTCTTTTGTTTTGTTTTTTTTACAAAGAAGGTAGTCTGACTCACCGGATGCACACTCCTGGTATGAGTCCTGCCATCAGCCGCGGTATCGTGGCGTCTGCTATCTGCGTTTTCAAAGTCCATGGAAACAAGAACAACCTCCGAGCTGCAACCTACACGCTAAAAAACATCAGATTAATGCCTGGGACACTAATAGTACGAACGTAAACAAGCTAACAGCTTTTACCTTTTCTGTTTCTCGACAGTATTTTACAGCAGCACCATCGCTGCGTCCTGGACTTCAGTGCCGCTCAATGATCTTCGTGATTCTTTTAAAGAAATGTAAACAAGACACACAAATAATCTGAACTATCCCTTTAAACTTTTCTGCACACATCGAGGGATAAACTCGTCCCACGTTCCTCCTTAAATATACAGGAACAAGCCATGTTAAATATTTGTAAATACTTTACTGTACTTCCAGTCAGCCCCCAGCTAACAGGCCTCCTCAGCCTCGTCTTGAGGCTCATTGATGACTGACAGGTCAACACGGAAACCTGATCAGGCTCCTCTCTTTGTATATTGATCTGCCCACATTGCTGGACGCTCGAGGAAGGGGATTCCCTCAGTGCAGTGCAGTCGCTTCTCCGGTCTGTTCCTCTGAGTCACAGTGTCTCTGATTAGTCTTTTACAGTCCAGACCAGGTGGCAGCCAGGCCGGCCTCGCTGTCGTTACTGATGTGGCCGCAGGGACGAGTCCTCAGCCAGATGTGGCTCTTAAAGCACACTGTGTCCTGTCCTCTGGCTCCTGTGTGTCATGTTTGTGTGGTATGATGAAGCTGGGCTCGCTCTCTCCTCAGGACTGTGTGAGATTCAGGCAGACTGACCTCAGTGGGCTGTCGATGCCCTGCTCCATGTCTGCAGGTTAACACTGAGCATATTGGATTAGTAGAGACGCGTATTGTGCTGCAGGGTCAGGCCTGACTTGAGAAGAACATTTGGCCCTATGGGGAACTTTGATCCTCCATAATGTTGCTGTAAATTAGAAATGACTAGTTACAAATCAGCAAGACGGCAGAATATTATCTTAGCAACACACACTGCTGGGAAACAGCTGTAGTCGTGCTAAGACCGGACTTAGTTAAGACTAAGCTTAAGTCTGGTTGGTGCAACCGAGGTGAAGTCAAGACCGACTTCACAGTTAGGACCGGGCTTAATGAAGACCAGTTGGTGTGACCAACGTAATCTTAAGGCCTGTTTACTTTCAGCTGAGTGAGTAAAACAGTGAAGAGTCTCCTGATGTCCACGAGCTGCTCTCCTGTGGTCATCTGAGAAGAAACACAGCACAGAACAACTATTTATTGCTTAAATCCAGACAGGCTTCATCTCGGCTCTGCTTTGCAGACACTCTGAGGCTCATGTGTATCTAGAGGAGGTGAAACAGGCAGCTGCACCTGCTGAACATGCTTTCTGTAAACACACAGCTGTGTGTCAGATGTACTGTAACTGTATCAGCTGATCAGTGTGCAGAGGAAGGTCTGTTTCTCCAGGCAGGAGGAAGAGTTGTAGAAGCAGCGTGCTCTTAAATGTTTACAGTGTTTACACAGCATACCAGAAGATCTTTGAAGGTCTTCGTGGTTTCTGTGTCCCAGTGTGGCGGGCGGCGGCACACAGTTAGTGTTACCAGACTAGCTATCATCACCCCATGAGAGCCGTGAGGTTAGTGCATACCAGCTCTAACCAGCTAGAGGGAAGCTCCTGACTGTAAATCAGTCTTGTTCCCGGCCTCCACACCCATCCTGTTCTGGGTCTGGGGAAGAGAGAGCTGCATGGCTGACCTCATCGCTCAGGCAACAGACCCTGCCCCACATCCTCAGGAAACACAGCAGAAAACAATGAGCAGAGTCAGAGCTGCTGGAGGCCACGAAACACTGGTGGAGGGGGCAGCTGTGGGCCTTCAGGCTGTAATCCTGCTCACAGAGCAGAGTTTTCCTCTCGTCTTCCTCCGTTTCTTCCTCATCCTGTTCTCTGGCCTCACAGAGCAGCGCTGATTATTTTCCTGACAGGTCTGCGTGATTTAACAGGAATCTGCTGGAGTCGTCTCATGTTACTCACACGGCTGAATGAGTCTGATTTTTTGCTGATTTGTTGATATTAGAGGGAATGATCATTACTCTCATCTTCAGTGAAAAACCTATTAAAGGTCTGTTTTCTGCAGTGATCTGTACCAAATGATGTAGAACTGCAGTGATTTGATTAATTGATTAGTTGTCAGCTGTTAAATTTTCTGATTTCAGCTTCTTAAATGTGAATATTTTCTGTTTATTTATTCCTCTCTGACATTAATATTGCACCTCTTGCGATTTTAAAATTGCAGTAGATCTCATAGATCTAATCTTATTATCATGTTGCGATTTCGATCAAATCTTAATCAGTTGTTCAGCCCCAGTTACTCAGGCTGAGGACAGGAGAGATTCATGTTTGTAAGCAACAAATCTCACTTCTCTTTTCTAAATACTCAGTAATCTTGTTCTTTAAACTCCTCGTGTGTGTTGAACCTTGGTGTCTTATTGAGTCTGTTGAAAACTGTCTGGCATTAAGCACTTGCACATTTTTAATCACAGAGCCTGATCTAGTGCAGCAGTGACTAGTCGATCAACAGATAATTGGCAACTATTTAAATATTCCATTAATAATTTAAACCATTTTTCAAGCAAGTCAAGCATTTGATATCTGCAGCTTCTCAAATGTGAGAATCAGCTGCTTTTATTTGTCTTTGCATTAAATTTAATATATTTGTGTTTTAAAATTCGATTAAGATGTTCAGAGCCCAAAGTGGCACCATTAAATGTCCTCTTTTGTCCAACCAACAGTCCAGAACCCAAACACTCCTGACATTTTTCACTTATTTTCCAAGAGAGGAACTGAACGGACAACATGCTGATGTCACACACGCGGCCGTCTACAAACCAATCGATTGTGAGCGTTGGGAGAAGCAGCTGACGCAGAACTGAGCAGATCAGATTCAACAAAAACATGAACCTCTGTTCTTGGGTTTTGGGCGGTTGGTTGAACAAAGAAGCAATTTAAATTTCTTCTCTCTGACACAAGGATCAAATCCAATCAGCAGATTGGTTGATATAGAAAATAATTCTTAGTTGCAGCCTGTTTGTTACAAGCCAAGAGTGAGTGTTGTAGAAACTAACAATTATTTTCATAACCAATTAATTTGTCCATTATTTTCTTGATTGATTGATTAGTTGTTTGTAGGGCTGGAACTAACGGTTTGATTTATTTATTAATTAATAGTCAAAAATGATGAAAAATGATGACGTCCTCAGATGTAATTTTTTCCTCAGAACTCAAAGATATTCAGGTTCCTGTCAGAGGAATAAAGATTTTAGAAAATACTCACATTTGTGAGGCCGAAATCAGAGAACTTGGACATTTACTAAATTAAAAAATAGCTGTAATTGATAAATCATGGCAGCTCTAACTGAATCTATCCAGATTTATCAGTTTAATGTCTCTTCTATAGGATGACTGCATGTGTGCAGGATGTTTGATGTTTTCAGTGAAGAGGGACAGGACGGCCTTTCTTTGAGGGTCTTCCTCATCACCCTCTCTTTTGGGACAAAGGGCCGCTCAGTGACAGACGTCCTCACACATGCGTGGATGTGAATGTGTCCTCAGTGACTGGGTGTTACATCAGTCTGCAGACTTTCCCCTGGCTGTCATCTGATTTACTGCTCTGTGGGGAAGTGCTTTTATTTTGGTGCAGCCTTCTCTCGAGGGGCGTGTCATCTTTCGGATATGGGGCTGCTTGGCAGGGTATTTTTAGGTGTGTTTATTTTGAAGTGATCACCCTAAGATGCTTCTGTCTTGCTCATAGTATGGTGTTACACTCTTTTATCCTTTGTCTGTGCAGGCCCGTGTGTGTTATACTGGAGATTCGGGTGTCGGACTTGACATTTATGCACGTTTCTCTGTTGGGTCATCATTTAATCTGTTTTATCTCATTCACTCAAACTCTCTGTCTGTCCCTGGTCTTCCCAGCCTGTCTTGCTGGTATCTCAGCCCCGCCCCCTCTCCCCGGCCCCTGCCTGTCTTGTTTGATATAAATATCGTGTCGGGTTGGCCTGAAGGGGTAGGGTTTCGGTGTGGGCCTGTGGCCAGTTCTGCTCTCTTTCTCCCCGGCTATAAACAGGTGAGCTGTGGACTCTGTGGACCCGTCACTGCTGCCCACATGTTAATAGAACAGATTAGACGCCCCCCCAACCCACCCTGCCTGAACTGTACTCCCCGGCCGGCCGCTCTGTGGGAAATGGGCAGTAAAAACATTGACATCTCTCTTATCCTGGAATTTCAGGCATGCTGCAGTTAGTGGAACGGCTCCTGTAATTGTCAACACATTATTTTCATTTTCTGGACTGACAGATGGTGTTTTGTATTCGGGCACATTCCTGTCTACCTAAAATCCTGTGGTATCAGAGGAATGTGTGTTCTGCTTGAGTAGCTTTTATTACAAAACATCATTTTGATTCCAGTTAAGACAGGTTGGATGTTAAAGGGCCATGCCACCCCAAATTCAAACATTTCCTCTGGCCTGTAGTGCTGCTTATCCATCTAGATAGTTTCGGTGTGAGTTGCAGAGTTTTGGAGATATCGGCTGTAGAAATATGTCCTCTCGCCAATATAATGTAACTAAATGACGCTAAATGTGTTTTAAAAAACTCAACAGCAACCGTGGGGGGCGATCTCTTCACCACAGGCCAAATGCAATCCATTGCACCCCTATTACAAACACTAACTAAAAGAAACATTTGCATTTTGAAACATAAAAAAGCAAACTTAAATGAATATTCAGTTCAGTGCAGCTCGAGGTCAAGGTCTCATGGATAATGTGGGTTGTCACCTTATTCCCCCTCGATACAATTCTCAAGATTTGAGGGAGGAGAAAAGGCAAAAGGAATCACAAGGAGTCAAGAGGAGCAACAAACAGGCTCCTGTAATAAAAAGTGTAGTTTATGTCAGTTATTGGTTGTTTACATCTGCTTCCATGCGATCATGTAAAATCATGTTTGTTACAAGATCTCAGGAGATCGTTTCTAGAGAACGTAAAGTCAAAGGCTGTGTGTCTGTGCTCAGTGCAACAATATCACATAATAATAAAAATTTAAAAATAAAAATGAAAAATAAGGATGAAAGTCAGCTGTGTCAGCATAAGCTGGTAACCACTCGACTGGACGTTAACCTGCTGCTGTTTATATCAGCCTCACTGTGTGACAGTGTGTGAGCTAACAGAGAAGAATAACCAGTTACTTATCTGCATGACGTTTGCGGTTTATTACTTTTTGCAGACGTTCATGTAAAATAAACTATTTCCACATGAAGCTGTTCTGGAGACGTCCTGCTGTCTCCGTGCTCTCGTGCTTTCACTCCTCCAACCAGGTGATCTGTCGCCTGGCTTTGAAAATGTTTTCTCTTTGTTTCCTCCTGGTAAATCCACCGTCATGCTGCCGGTGGCACGGACAAGATTAAGACTGCGTGCAAATATTGCATGAGGGCGATGACCTGCACAACCATCATGATGCAACATAGTGAGAAGCTCAAGTCAAAACCACCTGAGCAAAGAAACTGTTACAAGGACAAACTACACTGACAAGCAGACTGACAAACTAGGAAGACTTAGTTTGTTTGAAGAGATTTCATTTGTTTGTATTGTTCATTTAGTTATATTGATTTATTTTTTGTTATTTAAGATAAAATATAATAATATAATAATGTATCATGAAGCCAGTATCAGAAATCGTATCAAATCATGAGTTGAATGTTTCGTTACATCCCTGATAATGTGCCACACATTTAAAGTATGATTTCACCAGTGTAGACTGATTAACAATTTAAAATGACTCTTAAAACAAGCAGTATGTTTTTGGACAATATTTAATTCATAGACTGTGCTCAGTTTTAACTGCCCTCTGAGTGTTTTCTGACTGTTGTTTGTGTTTAATCGACAGTGAACATCCCTAATGTGCACTTCCTTCTGATAAAGCTGGCAGATGGAGTTTGGTTGAAAGAAAATAGTTCCTACATGAAACTGCTCACAACAAAGTTTGTGAATTATGTTGAGTAACTAGGTCATGATTTCTGGAAAGACACGCTGCGTTTGAGTTTTTCCAAATATGTTTTTAAGCACCACAAGCTGAGTGTCATCTAGTTCTGTTATATCAGAGAGAAGGCAGATATCTACAGTGTATGGCTGATATCTCCAAAACTCTGCAGCTTACACCAAAATGATATAGATGGTTAAATTGCACTACAGGCCAGAGGAAAAATCAGTATTTTTGATTTTGTGTTGAACCATTTAAATCGTGTTTCTCTGGATTAGTGCGGCTGTTTGTACCCTCCTCAGAGCCACCTTCTCTGTGTCCCCGCCTGATTGCTTTCTTTCTCTGTAGCGGACAGAGGAATGTGTGGAATTCCCCGTGCACCTTCACTCCAATCTGATAAAGTCTGCAGGACTGTGGCACAGGGGGGTGGGGGGG
>JAJHUR010084949.1:0-56763 GCA_027495735.1 Lutjanus campechanus
CTCTTCGTCTGCTTTGATGTCTCTAGAAGCCACCAGGATCAGATGAGGGGTTTCATCGATGGGGTGAAGCTTCGTCTGGCAGTTGCCATTTTTACTGTGGTTGATCAGCCTTCCAAGACGGCCTGTTTCCTTTGTAGCATCCACACTGTAAAACATAAACAAAAGTAAAAAGTTTTCAAAAATAATTACGAAGAAAGATTTTGTTCTTTCATACAATAGACTTAATATACTTGTGTATTTTTTATATCCAAACTAAAATTATTTTTCTTTAAAAGTGATTTCTGAGTACATGCCTTTATTTGTCAGCCAGTACAAGAGAGAGAGAGAGAGAGAGAGACTGAAAACACTGGGAAATAGAGTTGTGCAACAAATGTCCGACAAACCTAAAATTACTTTGTAGAATTGTTCTGCATTGCAAGGTTTGCACTTCAAGAAACTCCTGTGGTTGAACAGTTAAAATTAATCATTCCCAGAAAGCTGACACATTAAGCAAACAAAAAGTGGTGGCATTTGGACTTACCAGTATGTTTTCGATTGATACTGGAAGTAGTACATGTAACAGCCTGTTTGGGGATCCAGAGCGTACTGGGCCTCTCTTATTTTAGCCTCAGTGAGTTCCAGTAGGTCTCCATGGTACTCCACAACAAAATCTCCCTTTTTGAAGCCGTCAATAGCAAATACTCCTCTTCCTTTCCCTTCTATGTGTTTGACCTGCCGACAATCAAAAGCAATAAAATGTGAATTAAATTGGTGGAGGGCTTACATTAAAAAATATTTAACTTCTATCATTGTGGTTAGTGGTTTTTCTCAAAACTAGTAACTATTAAGTACTACTCACTTGGAATATAAGAATTTTATTTTAAAAAAGTTATCAATACCACATCAGACTGATGATTATTTTATTTTGTGTTAGCACTGCTGCATTGTTTTTGTTTTGCAGTTGTACATGCATACTTCAAACATTAATTGCCAAAGACAATTCATGCCAATTTTTTGCACAAGTTTAGGTCATGGCTGGTTACCTTTATTTTATTTAAGAAGCAAAACAAAAGCACTTCTAAGTAAAACTCTTGCACCTTGTACCAATAAATTTATTTTAAGAACATTTTTTTTCAAATAGTCATCTTTCTCTTCAATAGTGAGCTTATTGTGGTATTATCATACCTTGGTATTGTTGCATCCCCACTGATCACTGGTTAAATTACACCAAATATGTTCAGGAGAAAATGCAATTTAAAAAAAAAAGTGCTGAGACCACTGATAGATGTTTGAGAAATAATATATAATATAAGGATAGCTGATAATTTTACAGTATCTTGGCCTGTTGCCTGATCATTGCCGTTGTTTCTACAGCATCAGTTTGCAAACAGTTATGAACATACACAGTGCAAAACTCATTTTGACAGAAAGTGGAACAATACATTAAATGTTACCTGCATTCCTTCTTCAATGCCGTTCTTTATCACATCATCAATGTGTCTGTGTTCTTCATTCTGTTGACAATTTGAGTAATCGGGTCAAAGTCAAAGCTTCTGCTATGATAGACTTGCATAATATTTATGGAAACTTTCATACACTCACACACACAAAAAACAACCAGCAAAACATAAGGCAGGAACATGTAAATATTGTAACTGCATGTACAAAATGAAAATGTATCAGCTTGGTGGGAAATGCTTTCTCCTACTGACTGCTAATAATACAACCCAGGGGAAGCATTTTTCACACAGACCTTTAACTCCGCCTTTGTTTTTCTGTTACTCCGTCTGATGGGATAATAGTCTGTGACCTTTCTGTTTTGAGGAGCTTTATTCTCTGTCCTGAAAAGAGACATTATCAAAGTAATGAGAGGTTATAATTGTGCTGTTAGAGTCATTTTTTTGTGAAACCAACACATTGGCTTTCTGCACTCACTTCTTTGCTCCGTGTTTGCGACCAGTTCTACTCCGACTTTTGGACGCTAAAACTTTGCCATCTGTTGCAGACCTGGCATTTGTGTGCGTTTTGGGCTCTTTTTGCTCCAGTTGGTCAGTGGCTTGTTCTCTCGTCCCATGATTGTGACAAGCCATTTCAGGCTTCTGCTCTTTGGCCTCACAACTCTCAGATTTTCTTTCATTAGGTACGTCTAAAATGAGGAAGACACAAAGAGGGAAATTGACAGCTGCCCAAACATTTGGCCTTAATCAAGAGCGTGAAGTGCCTTCAAAACAAACAGTTAAGTTGTGTCATAAGATAGCAGGTCAGTGAACACTACTGCCATTCACATGCGCAGGAAATTTTTTGTGGTACACGTGGATCTGCTGACCACACGACAACATAACAGCCAAATAGCCAAGAGTTCACATGTAGTAGAAATGACTTAAAAACTACATTTCAGATTAGTTGATTCAAACTGTTTTAATAATCATTTAGGTACTCACCTTTTTTCAGCTTTGACATGTCAGGATTAGTTGCATCAGATTCATTTCCTTCCTGGATCAGCATTGTTGAACTGTCACTCAGAGGGGATCTAGGTTTGCTTGGACTCCTTACACTCTGGAAAACTGACTGCACTTTCCCAACAAAATCCTGCAAAAAGAATTATTTATTTTTATTGTATAGACTATAAATATTTACATCACAGGACAAAAGTTTTATTCACACATTCATCCAACTAAGGTTCATCAGAATTACAAGAAATTATAGATATTACATTTTATAAGGCTGTGTTTAGAGCCCATGTAGCGGGCGTAGACTGAATTTGATGTCTTTATTTCTGCTCCCACCCACTCACAACATGAGAGTTCAAGATTCTCCAAATTTAGAGGCATGATGTAGCAAATATTCACCGCTGCTCTTGGTATCACTTTTGTCATTAACAAAAACAGTGAGATCTACCAGAAAACATACTAAACAGATTGCTAACTGATGAAGACTCCACCACTCTGCCTGCCAAATCCAAATCCAACCAGGAGTGTTAAATATCTCCATGGCAACTGTACCATCTGAGATTGTCTGAGTATGTCTGAGAATTGTTGGATAGTGTACTAATAGGGCGTCAAGGTGCTAGACGTACAGAAATCTAAAAAAGATTTTTAAAACTAGACCAAGTGTGGTTTCTTTGTTGGCATAAATCATGATTTCAAAAGATTACATCCCACTTCAAATCAGCCTCATTCAATGTTTGTGTATGTGTTGTTCATTAAGTGATTTCTCTAGTGACAATGACACATGTTGTTTACATCCCAGACATTAATTTTAGTTCTACTGTATAAAACCAGTGGTTCTCAAACTTTATCTGGCATTCCCCCTTCAGAAGCAAAAAACAAAAAAACTTTTTAAACTCAATCATGAACAATGAAAAGGGAAGCAACTAAGAAAAAGGATCTGAGTTGAATCTTTGTGAAATTAAGGTCAGCATGATGGCATCAGCCAACTCTCTTTTTCCCCCACACTGATCAATGTTTCCCAAAGTCCAAGATGACGTCCTCAAATGTCTTATTTTACCCACAACTAAAAAATATCCAGTTTATTGTCATAGAGGAGTAAAGGAACCAGAAAATATTCACATTGAAGAAGTTGAAATCAGAGAATTTGGACATTTTGTCCTAAAAAGGACTCCAAATGATTAATCGATAGTCAGAATTGTTGACAATCAATTTAATAATAAAATAATTGTTGCAGCTCAAGGAATAATGAGTTAGTATCTCAAAATTTCACAATCTCGCATCCATCTTTTATTGTAAAATATCCCCCAAATTTTGGAGAGATCAAGAGTCATTTAAAAAAAAAAAAATCTGGTAACTCTGTCTACTCTTTTAATCTTAAAGATATCATTTATTACTATGTTAAACTGGATGACAGTGCTCTTGAGTGTTTGTTGAACTTATCACTCTAAGACTGCACCTTTTTACAGAACTAAATTACTCTACTACTACTCTATTAAAATCAGTCACATTCCTGTATAACAAAAAGAGCAATAAGTTTGTTGAATATTATGGTATGTTTTCCCTAATGCATTTGCTTTCATGTACCCCTGTTTTTTTTTTTATTATGCATTTACACTAGTCTTTTCTTATATTTTCTTCTTTTACCATTTCCATCTTGTGTTATTTATATGCATTTGTCTTAAATTTGATTTACATGTGCTGCTATTCTGTACCTGATTGTATGTTTTCATGTTGTTGTTAATTTAAAAAAAGATCTCAAAATGAGAACCTTTAGCAAAATAAGAACTTAGTATCTCAAAAAATAATGACTTGGATATTAAATCATTATTTCAAGAAAGTTTCTTTCAGTTTTTGTTTTTATATCATTGGCCGGTATGGGCTTCCATACAATACAAACAACACAAAGCTTCCTGTTGTGTGGTCTAGTTCACCGTCTGGAGGTTATATCCGATGCAACGATGCTACCAAGTGGAGGCAGGACCCAATTTCGAGTGGTGGCTTGTTAACAAAGCATGTGAGAAAGAGCTATTTGGTTCCTTACTTTAGTTGGCGAACATAAAAACTTAAAACCAAACAACAAAACATAATTTACCTTGTTAGTTGATGGCTTGTTTTCCTTTGTCTCCTTCCGTGAGCTGACTTTATGGTCAACAGTGTCTTCAGTTCTTTGCTGCAAAGTTTTCTTCCCTTTATAAACATGAAAATAAATAAACGTTGGGATTGTTGATTCACCAAACAGTATACAAAACTCGACCATTACCGGCGAGTTTTATTTGTAAACGTGCAGCTTCGCTTATTTAAATTAAGCTAGAATGAGTTAGCTGTTTGCTAAGTTATAGTACTACTGTAGCTTGTGTGACATGATTCCGTTACAGAAAAAACAACACACGAGTACGTTTACCTTTGGCCATGTCAAGTCCCAGAATAAAATCCAAAAAGGACGCGGAGTTTATTCAATTTGCCCTCTGTTTCCAACGTGTTTAGTTTACTGCCTGTGCAACTACAAACATCAGTTCATTGTTAAAGCGTAGTGGATTTAAAAACCTTACTCCCCCTCTCATTGGCTGGCTCATCCCCGCGGGAGGAGCACGAGTATAAAAGCAGTTCTCTCATTGGTCCCAGCGCTGGCTGTCACACAGCCGGTAGACAAATTGGTTGTGAACAGAAGGGAACCCCAGACCACTGAAAGATCTCGCGAGAGGAATATTTTTAACCCATAACCACGATCTTTCCCTAACCCTAACCGGTATTTTTATTGTCCTTAACCCGAACTGATCGTTGTCACATAATGAAGCACATTTAGCACAGATGTACAATGTGCAAAATGAAAGAAAAACGCATGCAAATCTCGCGAGAGCTTCCCAAATCAAGGGTTCCCTTCTAGACCGACGAGCTAAACTTCTTCCATGTATTTTTTATGCCTTCTCAAAAACTCTGCTGTACTCATGTCCATCTTTCAAAAGAGATCTTGATCTCAGTGGGCTTACCTGGAGGAATTAAAGGCTATAATAATAATAATTTTTCACTTATAATGTTTGGCATAGAGAACGATACATTTTTTGGTATACAAAACATCAGTGGTGGATCAAGTATTTTCCTTCATATTCCTTATTCTTATTCATCTATTTAAAAAAAAGTACACTAAATGATGCCACAGTCAGTGTAAAAATACTGTTACAAGTGCTGCATTCAAAATGTTACTTAAAGTATAAAAGTATGGGCGTTAAAATATATTAAATGTGCCAAAAGTAAAAGTACTCATCATTATACAGAATCACCCATTTCAAGATCATATTATATGACTGTATTATAATTAGAGGGTTATTAATGTATTAATCTTTTTCATTTTGCAGGAAGACAGGTCCAGCCTTATATTTTTAGCTCATGCAGTTTAGGGTAGAGAGCTTTGACTAAAATCCAGTTAAAAATTGGGGTAAATGTTATGCTATAAAATTATCCAGTGAAACATCACTGCTGCAGCTGTAATAAGGTGGCTTGTTTGACCTGTTTTCAATATCAAATCAGCCAACAGGAATTGCAACAGTGAAGCAAGGTTATGTCATAACATACTGAAATAAAAAATGTCAAAGATCACCCACAGGTAAAGGTTGCATACTGCAGCTTTTACATGTAACGTCTTTTCAAGCATTGGGAAATGCACATTACCAGCATTTTTGATGCTAGATTTTATTTCTTTATTTTTTATTATCTTCATTATATATTCCACAAAAGCATTTTAAACAGTGTCATTTCCAGGTTTGGAGTCTGCCACCAGCGCTTCTTTAAACAGTCGTTTTCTCTCCAGGTTATCATTTGCCTTCCTCCTCTTCTCTTGTTTCTTCAACTCAGATTCTTTTTTCTTCACAAGAACTTCACTGAGTTCTCCTTTGTATAAAACATCAAGTTTCTCTCTCATAATGTCCCGAGCACGCTTTCGATTGATATCCACAGACCTGGTTTGATGGCACTGCATGGAAAGTGGTACAAGAAATTAAATTAACATGGTTAGTAAATTACATGACTTTGCCTCCCAAAAACAAAAATTCTCCACTTCAACCAACAACAGCAGTTAAAGACTGCTTTTACATTCACATATGAGCAATAATCATATAATGATGTAATATATCATGATATATCAAATATGTCTTGTGATACTCAAAAACAATAAATCTTTAATGAACAGTTGAGAGCTGCAACAATTAATCGATAATTAAATTAACCCCTTATTAACTATTTTGATTAGAGTTACGTTAGATTATGTGTAATTTTGTTTTTAAAGAAAAAAAACCCTCAAAATTCTCTGATTCTGGATTCCAGCTTCTTAAGTGTGAATATTTTCCAATTTCTTCACTGCTTTATGACAGTAAACTGAATATCTTTGGGGCAAAGACATTTTAGGATGTCATCTTGGGCTTTGGGAAACACTGATTGACATTTTTCACCACTTTCTGGCATTTTGTAGTCCATACAATTCGATTTGATTAACTTCAGTTAATAAAAAAATAAAAATAAAAAATCAACAAACTAATCGACAATGAAAATATTCATTAGTTGCAGCCCTATAATATTTTACATGCATAGATTTGTGGTAGTGCTGTAATCTATCTTCAGCCATTTGACTTTTCCAGTCTAACATAACAACGTAAACGGAGACAGGAAGAAGTAAGCTTATATCTTTCCCTTGCTCAGATTGCACAAAAAGTAGTGTTAGGATGTTGGATGTTGCAGGGACTGTGATAAATACATATGCAGATCCCACTGCTCTGTTCTGCATAAAAAAGTACTTAGATTTTATGCATTTGGTGGTGTGTTCTTTATATTATAATAGTTTTCCAAAAATTAGATTTAAAAAAATCACAATATATCCCCGTTCTTAAAGTACAGCAATATATCATAGTATATTGAATTGTATCCCCTGTATCAAATCACCTGATTATTCCCTATTACACAGCCCTAATTTTTACAGTGTAATATTAGTACTTCCACCTCAGTAAAGGATCAGAATACTTCTTCCACCAGTGACAAGAACTCCATTAACTTTAACATCTACATTTCCTTGACAACTGGCAATCTGTGGATGAAAATCATGTAATATGGTCAACGGCCTCATAAACAGATACTACATGCATCTTGAGGTAAAACTGACTGGTCAGTTGAGGTTTCCAAAGTCAAGAATGAACTTTGTCACCAAGGTTGAAACAAAATCACATTAACTCTGATTTGGATAATTCATTCACCAAACAGCATATCTATTTCACATAGAACAGATATCAGTAATGACAGTTACACACAGATTAATTTAAAAGCAAGAATAACCTTGACAACAATCCCACTGGGTATGTGTTTAAGCACCACACAGTTGCTGGTCTTGTTGGTGGCCTGTCCTCCGGGTCCAGATCCTCTCACAAACTGCTCATCCAGCTCACTCTCGTTCAGGACAGGAAGGTCAATCAGGTCCTTTTTACCGGCTGCCACAACACATGGTAGCCCAGGTGGGAGCGGTCTTAGCAGGGGACAGAGACAGGGAGAACCTCTCCATATGACCCCACTGGACACACTGTACATACAACTGAAGAAGGGGGAAAGCCGTGACATCTCTTCAAATAGGCTAAATAAAAAGCGTTTCTACAGCATTACATCACGGTTTATGTCAACGAAAAGAGAAATATCAATTCCTTTAACAAATACGTCTATCAATGCAGGTATTAGGGCAACGTGCCTACTATATTATTCTTCTCGTTCGTACTCGCTCGTTCATGTTTATGTTCAGTATTTTCTTCTTCTACGCCGTCATCAGCACCGGCCATCCAATGAGCAGTCATTGTGTTCTTCTTCGTGGCCAGACTAGCAGTCTGCGTCGACCCTCTGCCGCCATCTTGTGTCAGTTCGTTGATCAAAACTTTTTCTTTAATTATTCAAACAAGGAACGTGCATTGTATTAAGACATTTATCAAGGACCTCTAATCCTACACGATGAAGGGAACAAACAGCAAAAGATATACAAAATACATGCACAACACAAAAAGGCGCGAAATACAATAAATTAAGCATAACATAATGTAAACTAACCACAAATCAAGCAACATTAAATATAAAATAACATAATTAATCCAAAATAATAAGGATTAACTAAGCAATTGTTTTAAACATTCATTAATTTCCAATTAGTCTATAGGTCTTTGGCACATTTGAAATTAATTTAAGGGACTTGATAAAGTTGAACTTTATTATAGCACCCTACATGTCAAAATGGCTGATGTGAAAAAGGTCTATAATTAACAAACTAAATTGTCTTCAGGTATGAGGAAAACCTAACGCCTGCCCCCACTCTATACTATATATTACCTGGATATTCCCATTGAGCAAGTTATTTGCTCACATTTATACGTCAGTAGATGATGATGGATGTTAGAAACTTGTATTGGGAGCATGGAAAACAAGGTTATGTACTACAGATTGTAAATTTCACAGGAGATTGTGAAACTGATGCAGTTAAATAGAACTGAGCGATCTTTTTTAAAAAATTTTTTTATTATTTACTCCTGTCATTTTCTCACTGTGATATGTCAAAATGGCTTCTGTGAAAATGGCCTATTGACAGTGAATGGAGTGGAATATATTTCAATAGACTTCCTGGTCATGAGAAAAATCAACTTTTGATACTGCTTTGAACATACTGAGCATATACAGAAAGATGAGGGAATAGTGTATTGTGTTGCAGAAGTGGTTTAAGAGGGTTCTTGGGGTACTTTCTCTGCCGTGCATGAACCAAGCTGACTGCTGCCTGCATTATCTGTGAAGGAGAAAAGTGTAGAGCCAATTTTGAAGTCTACTGGGAGAAGTGTTTCATAATTAAAAGACCTTTTGGATAGAGTAATAATATGAACCTCCTTTTCACACTGTCAAGAGCATCAGCAAGAGCGTGATGGAATGAAATAATGGATTAATAATTACCACTTCACCTGACAGAGCAGTAGGTTGGCTGTTTTATTTATTTATTTGTCATTCACACCACACATTGCAGTTTCTGAAGGATTCCTAAAAAGGTCCACTTAATATAATAATGGTGGCCATCAAATGCTGTAAATACAGTGAATGCAAACCATCTTTTCATATGGAAAGAGAGAAAAAATGGACTGTGATGTAATGCCTCCTGCTCTCTCCCTTGACAATAACTAAAATTAGTAAACCAGGAAACTAAGTAGGTCACAGGGAAAAGACAATCTCTCTGATGACCTGTGATGACATCTCTCTGAGATTGCTGGTGGGTGAGGGTGTGTGCGTTTATAATTACTTGAACTTTATCTTTGGTACTCACATGTGGTGCAATATAACCATGATTCTGCCATTCTTATGTGGATCATGCAAAAGACTCATCATTCCAATAATGTGCAACCTGCTTATATGTTTATCACATGATAATTTTTGTAATAGAAATAAAAATCTCTACAATCTTCAGCATCAACAATTTGTGGTCCACAAGAAAATAATTGTGTATGAAAAGTTCAGAGACACTACAGTATTGTGTGAAGCATTCAGGTACTGACAAGGCAGTCAGTTAATTTCCTTACATTGCAGAGGAAGTGAAACCAGTCAGCAGGCTCACTTTGTGTCATCTGAGGAGCAGTGGTAGCTTAGTTTCTCCTTTTTTGGTATTAAAAAAACAGAAAACAGAAAAGTAGTACAGGTAACTATCTGCTAGAGAGAAGATTTACTGTACAATCAATAATATTAATATTCTATAATAAGCTACATTAATAAATATAAGTATAAGAACCGTGAGGTGCACAACTAAAACAAGAATTTACTAAGGGCATGTTTCCACGCAGTGCTTTTAAGCTCTTAGATATTCTTCAGAGTTGTTTGTAAAGTTACCATAAGAAATATTTTCATATTTTGTGCATTTAGAATTTATAGTTACAGATTATGCAGTAGGTGCCATACACATCACTGACCCTCTTGTGGTCCCCCACAAAAATCCTCCACCAACCACTTCATTTTGTTACTAATTAAGATAAATGATGGAAATAAATGTAAAATATCCAAGCAGATGTGGCTAACATACATTAAAAATATTATTGTGGGTAGACTGAGTAAAAAAAGATTTCACTTCACTGCATGCTTGACTACAACACGCCCGTATGCATGATTGTAACACTGCCATAAATGTACCGCAGTTGTAACTTTACCTCCTATAATAATATTCGACGGAAATACGTAACCTTGTAATACCAGTTTACTGTAGACTATATATTCCGTTGCCGGCGAGGGGCGCTCTACAATCAAAACTGCTCAGCTGGATAACTGTACGATTCAGGGGTTTGTCAAGTTACCAGAAGGAAAGACAAACACCGGAAGATTTGCGACCAAACCTTCAAAAAAGTAAACAATATTTATAGTTTAGTCTTTTCCATTAATTTTCATTTTTTATTTCGTTTTTAATTTTTGTTTTCAATTCAGCTGATTGTCAGTTAGTTTAAAGAATGGGTTTGTTTGTTTCAGTTTAATTTTTATTGTTTTAAAATGTTAAGTTTAGTTTTTAGCAGTTTCAACATGGTTTTAGATATTATTATTATTATTGTTGTTGTTGTTATGTGAGTATATAAGTTCAAAATAGATATTACAAACACAGCAGTTTGTGAAGGCAATTGACCAATTTCACCAGACTATAAAGACTAACACTTTTGTATATATTTTTCATTTTATTTTAGTTAGTTTTGCACGCACACTATATCGTTTCAGTTAGTTTTTATGGGTTTTTTTTGGTTTTTTTTAAATTTTACATATTCTTTAGTTATTTATATTTCAGTTCACTAAAATGTTTTATCACACGTAGTTGTAGTTTTTAGTTGACACTGTGTAACAGGTGCCACGCGCAGGCAGTCAGACTTTATTTTGAAGAAAAGTACCGGAAACGTGGATGTCCTAGGGCTACCTTGACAGTATTTTGTGTCGTGCCTGAAAGGACTGTGAAGTCTTGCAGCGGTTCAGACTTGAGGAGTGACAACTTAGGATGGCCAGTGCTCCTCTTCATCTGTCTGCTCTTCACTCTTCCCAGTCGTTGTGTGGACGGAGGCAACAGCTACGGCTCTGAGCTCACACTCGGCCGATACATTTTCACCGCCGGGTCGAGCCCAACCGCCAACCGCTGCCAGGGCATACTGGATATTCAAGGACATTTTGACGTTACCATAGCTACTTTGGCCTTTCTGTCGATTGAGGAAACCCAGCGTGTGCTTCATCGGGCGCAATGATGTGGCCAGATTTTGTAAACACGGGCAGAAACGGCGGTTGATGGTTTCATGTAAATTAACACACCCTGCTGAGCCGAGCTGATGATGTTTCTCTCCGCGTCATCTTTACATGTCGTACCCGCACCCCTTCTTCCTCTGCTGAAGGGCCAAACAAACGGCGACGTAAAGGATATCAGTGGCTGACTTTGGATGCATTCATCTCAATTATGGCATCGTTTTCAGACCTCAGCAGGTCGTGCTGAAAGAAAACGGCGTTACTGGTGAAAGCGTTGACCCCAAAACGCGGAGAAAGACCGATGAACTTTGATTTGCTGAGTGCTGCTGGAGTGTGCTGAAGCCAGAGGTGCATCACTCTCGGTGTGCATCAGGTCCAGGTATGTGATGAGCATTGCAAGCCATCAATTTGTCATTACCGTGCTGCCATGTTGCTAGGTAACTAACTGACGGTGGGTTTACTCCAGTTCAAATTTGATCATCCCCTTCTTCTAGAGATGCATCGTCACGTTTAATAAATCTTATTTTACAAGGTTATTAACACTGTGTTGCTGTCGTAACTCGCCGTTAAATGTGTTTACACTAACTTTGTCTTCCTGCTTTGGCTTGAAGAGGTGCAGCATATTTTTCTGCTCTGCTGGTGTCACACAGGCATGCTTGTTAAAACTGATAAAATTTTCCTGTTTCCATCCTGACTGTAAGCTGTTCTGATGTTATTATACGCTGCAGATAATAACATTTTAAAATAGAAATGACCGGAATCAAAGGTAGATTTCCAGACTTCATGTTCTTGCCCCTTTGGTGCACTTGGTTTGCATTGACACTCAGATGTGAGAATCTATTGAAGACCAAATTACAGCATGTTTGACTAACCATGGTTCCCATTTAGATTGCAGTCAGCTTTTTTTTTATTTAACTAAAAAACCTGCAGCCCACAAGCTTGTTTTTGTATCCCTTAGGCCCATTTCTGTCTCAATATGACTTTATGAGTTTCACCATCAAGAGTCACTCCACTTGACTCAGCAGGGCCTGGGTGAGTCATTGAGGCAGTGCTGACTAGGAGGCTGTGGCGTCTGTTGCCCAGATGATGGCTCTGCTATGAGGACAAGAGCTCCTGCATTGTGACCCCCTGCTTCATTTCCATCATCTCAGTATATCTTTGAATTAGGACTGCAGTCTGAGTCTAGTTTTCATTTCTCGCGCCCAGAGACTCATCCTTATAAGAACAAGTTCCAGCCTGCATTTTTGGAGTATGATGGGCGAGACAAGTAAAGGAGGCACATTCCGAGATAGGTTATTGTGTTGTTTCTGGGCCTGAAAAATATTGTACTACTATGCACACAGGGTGTAATCGCTCTTTGGCATGTTGAAACACATGTCCTACCTCCTTGAAGCCATAACGGTTGTGAAGGTTGTGTAACACTCAATATCATCAGCTGCTCTGTGATCTTATATATTTCAGTGGATTTGTCATTTTTGAAAAAACATGAAAACGTTCACAGCAAGCGCAGTTTGCAAAAAATAGATTGCATGCATTTTTTTTCCTGAGCTTGTCCTTAAAGTCAATCTGTGCTTTTTTTGTTCTCTTCTGAGTCACTTTTGGTTTAGACTTGTAGACAGACTCATTACTTATGTTCCTCATTTTTGATCGGATACACACACAGCTGCTTTTGTTGCTGATTGTAACAGTTACCACATAAAAGCTGCTGGGAGTAGCAGGATATTTTCTCATGCCATTCATTTGTGTCACGAGGAACTTCACCATAAATACACTTTGCTGATGTTGCTGCCAGTTCTTCATTACTGAAGGGCTGACTGTTTGAAGTGGAGTCTATCAGTTATAGCATTACTGATGACCCAGAATTCAAATCTTCCTCATGTTACTGCACACCTCCTTCCTTACCAGTCATACCTGTTATGACCTTAAAGACAATGTGGAGGTGTTTCTGATGTAAACATGGCAGCTCCTCAAGGTATTTGCCTAACCAGTTTTCTGATGGGGGGTGTCCTTCCCTCCCCCAACACACACACACACACACACACACACACACACACACACACACACACCACAACAGGATGTGTGGTACATGTGGACAATGCAACCTATACTGACTGGCTAGTTCATTAGGTACACCTGTACAATATAATGCAATCCAATACAACAGCTGAATTCTTCTTTTGCAGAGCTTATAATGTTTTAGTTTTTGTTGACACTTTCAGAAAAGTTTATGCCTTTTATTGAGGTAATAGTGGGTGGTAGTGTTGTACCAGTAGAGGTGGGAATCTCTTGGCAACTCTTGATTCTACAAAGGTTTGAGTCACAGGGCTACAATGCGATTATAAAACGATTATTGATTCTTCTATACATGATATATTTTTTCCTGACTGTCACTGGGTGACTACTTTTAAAACATGATGTATTTGTTGTGATCCATTAATCAGTTTAGTTAGAGCCAACTACATATGTTAGCATGTCAGCCAGGGGGTAGCGGTTGGATTGCATCAGCAATTGCTCATGTTCAGCCATCTTCAACAAAACTCAAGAAGAAGCCTAGCTTAGAACATAAACACAACACACATGCTGATGTCTGTTACCTGTCACCGTCCAATTGGTTCAACCATACCTCCAGACTGGTCTTAGAAAATTGCTACAGGTGATCATAATGCAGAGAATTGGGCTTTTAATGTCCGATTATCTACTTCTCTGCATCGATTCATAATCTTTAAAGGGAGAATTGTGATGTACGTGTGAATGAATACTCCCCTCACCCACTGTTTCTTATATTCTGGCCCCCTTATGTATGTAAATCAGGTGGCCAAAAAATGGAAAACACCTCTCAATATAATGCAGTCAGGTTCAACACGACTGCAAACTACAACCTAAGTAGTAGGGATGAAACAGTACCAGTTTCATTATAAACCACGATAAAATTCCCTACAATTAGTACTATTGTTTCACATTTTAAGTATCATTAGAACTGTGTTTGATTACTGCCCTTTTAAAAACACACTAAATACTGTCCAGCATCAGTCAAAGTTAGAAGCAGGCTCCCACACAGGTGCAGCATGAAATGTGGGTTTGTTTTGCATCAGTGAAAACACTGACATTGCGAAGGACATGATGCCATTTTGAAATGTTGAGAGGTTTTCAATTCAGTCAGTGTATCAGAACATTTCCCCCACATCTTAACAATGCCCTGATAATACTGATAACAATGATCATTTTGATCCTATAATCTTATATTCGGATTAGAATGGCCTTTATATTATTACTATGTTATTTTGTACTTTTTTGATCAGATCAGATTAAAACAGCATGAATTCACAAAGCAAAGTACTACACTGACTTCTTGCTGTGATGTATATTTAACATGATTTATTGTCGTTCTTGCCATTAGAACACTATGAATTGTGGGTAATTGCCTCAAGCAAGTTCTGCAGCATTGCAGACATGCTGAAAGGTGCATATAGAACTAGTGCATATAAAGTCTTGACAAGAGCTCACACGCAGTCACTGATTTCACATTAGTCCTAACCCTCATCCTCAACAAATATAATAAAAATGAGTATATTCGCAAGTCTGTCGGTGCAGACATCGTGGCTGGGCCCTGCTGTTGGATTGTTTTAACTCAACAACATGTCTAATCACCCTAATCTTATTGGCAGTACTTTCTCATTTTTAATTCTTAACTCCTCTTAAAGGCATAACTTAAAATTGTTTTGACACTAGGCTTTTATAATGTTTTAGGTTAAGAAGCTGCAATTTTATGTTTTCTTAAGGTATCTACAGAAATATTTGCCTATATTGTTGTTGTTTTGAGTGCATTTGACCTACATAGGCAAGCGAGACAGTCAACATGAAGATTGGCTTGGTGATTATTCTGTAAGATGCCACATCAGAAGAGGAACCTTAAGCTATAAAACTTAAATGATATATTCAAAGTAAGAAAAAGACCCAGTACATTAGTAAAAGCTAAATATTGCTTGACAAAATGTATTTTGTCTTTTACTTTTATTTTTGATGTTATATTTTGTAGCTATGGTGGTGGAAACACTACTGCTCTCAACAAAACATGAAAGTACCTTGGAACTGACTGAAACTAGGTTGAAACTGGGGTCTCATTCCATGAAGACTTTTTTAGTAACTAAGTAATTTTTTTTTTTTTTTTTACAAATTTCAAATATTAATTTAGTATAAATAGATAAAGATATTTCAAATTTATTCACAGCTATGT
The DNA here is from genome assembly GCA_027495735.1 of Lutjanus campechanus. Taxonomy (NCBI): domain Eukaryota; kingdom Metazoa; phylum Chordata; class Actinopteri; order Lutjaniformes; family Lutjanidae; genus Lutjanus; species Lutjanus campechanus. The sequence goes on from JAJHUR010084949.1 coordinate 15,913, forward strand.
TCATGTTGAAGTTTGAAACAGTCAAGATATGAAGTTGTCTGAGTTTGGTGTTGTTTTCCTAGGAAAACCATACATGGACTTTTGCATATTTGTCTGGCTTTGATCAGTAATGTTAATTCTGTAGCAGAGCATTTTTTAGTGACATCTTACCTTTAATGCATCTACAGTGAGCCAAGGAATCTTAGAGGAAGACAGTAGTTGAGAGGCTGAAACCTGACAGCTCTTGAACTCTCAGGTGTCTCTCTTGAATCTAATACAGCAGACAAACATGGTGTCACAGAATGAGAAAAGACTGGAGGTGATAATGAATCAGTCCATTGTCTGTACAGTTGTGATTTTTAGATGTGTCTGGTGAAGGTTTTTTGATGTGTTCACCAGTTGTATTTGTCGAATGAAAGCAGTTCTGATGCTCTTTTTAAGGCAACACAGATAGCAAAGTGGAGACATCGCAATAAACCTTTTTAATAAACGAGGACAATAATTTCTAACTGCATTTAGATACTATGCTAATGTTTGCTCACTCGTGTCACACAGGTCCCTTTCCCTAAGACTAAAATTACCCACCACTCCACTAATGTTATACAGTTACAGGAGTGCCTGACAACCTCCTGACCATCAAAACACTGTGAGAATATGTAAATATATGCTGTATGTCTGAGTGACTGTGGAGTGGAAAATTCCTGACAGAGAAGCCTGTAGCATGTATCTTCTCCGTCCCAGCCTTGTTTGAGTATTCATAGCACTGCGTGGAATCTTTGTGAGGGAGTGTGTTTTTTTTTGTTTTTTTTTAATTCTTACCCATGACAGGTCTTCTGTTCTCCTACTTCAACCCTTCAGTTTGCTTTTAATAGTCTCACAACATAAGTCAATAATCCTAGAGCTATTAAAAAATACAGATGACAAACAAATGTACAGCCATTGAGCAATAACATTTTGGTTGAGGAAACAAGACAAGACTCACACTTCCTGTCAGTTAAAATTTGAATGACGTCTGCTGCTGCTGCTCACCACATCTTTTGGTTCAATGTCTGTAGTCTTTGAGCTGCTTATCAGATGAGATTGCTTGTACAGGAAGAGCAGAGAAACATCAGGTACAAACACTGTAAAATGAACAACATGAGGCTTTGTTAGGACAGTGAACTGGCTTCAACTGTCGTAACATCTTGCCCCATAAGATATAGCCTAATCATAAATTAATTTGCCCGTTTTTGTCACAATTTTCTTAATAATGTTGCGCCATTTCCATTGAATTGGTAAAAACCTGTAGAACTCTTTTGTAATATTGCCATGTGTAACTTCTCCATAACATTTAAAGGACCAGTGTGGGCCTTGAAAAACATGAAAGTCCCTATAAGCGTTGGGCAATATGTTTAAGTTTCCCAACTGGCCAACCTGGGAGATATGTGAGAAGTATCATTTTAGCACTGGTATTGGGCAAAAAAAGAAACGATAACCAACCCTACCAATAAATAAAACAAAGTAAACTCACAAAGTCAAGAAAGGAATTATTATAATATTCTTACACTTATTTTCCTTGCTAAACAGAATAATACAACTGCACACCATCTGAATTTTAAGTTTTTTGTGCACTTGTCATTGCCCTGTCATGTCATTGTAAAGCACAGTTCATTCAAATTTGACAGAAAATTAAAACAGAACTCACCAAAACTTTGTCACTCTTTACACTGTTCCAGCACTCATAAATCCTTAATTCATTGAGTTAGATGTGAAAATATTCTGGCTCTACAGGCTGTTTTCTTCTCACATCCTCTGGCTCAGTGGGTGTGTACTATGCAGCTGAATGATAGTGCATCGCTGGATGATGGATCCAGCCAGTTGCTGAAATATTTGTCCAACTGTGCAACCTTAAGTCTCCTATCTAGAGCCAATGTTTGGTCTGTCCATTCTGGGCTACTGTAGAGTGGAAATTCAACATGGCGGTCTCTGTGGAAGAGGACTGTCACACACCCTTTGTTGGGGTAAATGGGGTGGTATAGTCTTGGTTCTTTACTTAGACCAGACTGTGGACTATTATAGTGGACCATGGTTGGAGGTCTATTGGATGTTGATCTCCCGTGTGTTGTATCCCAGTCACCACACACACACAATCACTGTCATTCCCACCCAGGATAAAGGTAGCAGTATAATCATTAAGGCTAGCTGATAAAATGCAGTGGATAGTGACAGACATGGGGCAGCTGTACAGCTGTTAAACAATGAATAAATGACATTCTTCCTTTTTTTATTGGGTTGCTTACTAATTTTATTCTAGTCTGTCTACAAAGTAAACAACCTCGAACCCCATAATCTCTCTAGGGCTCATTTCTCACAGTTGGTGAATTGTTCATATGGTGGCATTAGCCAGTTTCCTGTGATAGCTTTGTGAGGATATTAAAAAAGTCCATTTATTCTACAGCTTGGCATGTAATGTGGGAATGCAGCCTGTTAAGAGAGCTTACAGAAAGATACTAAAGGTATTAAACCTGATTAACAACAAGCCCTTGAGGTTATCTTGGACCGTATAGTTGAAATTATTTTTCCCATAGCTGATAACTCCTAGGTACAAAGACTTGTGTCATGTTGGCGTCATTTCTTTGACAGTCTATAGAAACTGATTTTTATGCACTCTGACAACACCCAGGGGGATTTTAACAAGTTATGGGAGCATTTTCTACTAGTAACTCTTAACACCACACTGAAATTAAATATTTAATCATCAACAAAGCAGCATTATAAAATATCCATTGGTCTTTATTTATTGTCTGTCCGAGGACATGATTACTATTGGTTGGTTCACAGTGCTAGAGGAGGAAGTGGCAATAGGTAAACCTCCCGGCACTTGTTCAAGGTTTATCTGTCCGATAAGTGGAATTCTCTGTTAATGTGACAGACAGGTTGTAAGGATATTGCATGAATGTTTTGTCCCGAAATACACACAGCCAGGAAGGATGACAATATATGTTGCTGTTTTTAGGCTGGAATTTTCCATTCAAATGAACCGTGTGGGTTCCCAGTACTCAGCTGAAACATCATCATGTTCAGTCTGACGTCTGCTTTGGAATTGGATAATGATGATGGATAGATGAGGAACATTACTGTTTATTGACTGTATTGCACACACAAGGGCTTACATACTGCACAGCACCAGGTTCCAGATCTTTTTGGAAACAGCAAATGCAAATTAAAATGTTAACAGGGAGCCTGCTAATGTCTGACAGTAATATAGAATTTAGCAAAGTTTAAAGGTAGAATAAATTCAGTTGCTGTGTGAAAGCGCGCCAGAAAGATAGTTGAGTGTCATTCTCAGGACGTCAAATACCAATGTTCTGGGTTGGTAAAATGTATCGAGCACAGCAAAATAATGAGAAAATAAGAAAGTATGGGTGGAGTCTGTGCATTTTTAGTGGGGCATTAGTTCATAATATTTATTTTTGGGAAATGTGTCACCACATGAATTGTTATTTGCCATTTCATGTGTAATGGCAGTATGTATAAATAGCTGTGTCTTTAAAGTTTAAAGGATTTTTGCACTGATATATTTTCAGATATTCTGTAAGCCATATAACAATATCCTGTTGATTGTTTTTTTTTTTCTGTTATTGCATGTGGTGGCAGGAAGCTACAAGTTTATTGATCTACTTGTGCATCCATGTCACAGTTTAACTTGCTGTCATAACTCAAAATAGTTGAAACATGTAAGTAATGCAACACATAAGTGTGAGGCATAAAAAGTGACAATATACAAAAACAAATAGACAATAGACAAAATACATCGTGCAACATGTGAAGTTAGAAGTGATCACAGTTCTACCTATGTAACTTGGGTTGTTAGACGTCAAATGCTATAAAGATTATAAAACTCTCTGAGGCAAGATGGACAGTTGTTAGTGCATCTTTAAAAAACTTGATAGTCTAACAATAGCATAGCCATCAGTGCTAAAAAAAAAAAAAAAGAGTTGAATCATGACCTTGAAATCAAAACTCAAATCAAATTGTGGATTTGGAGAATCATGATGCCCCTATTTATTTCCCAATCTTATATTTAGAATGAATAATGACCAACTTTGATGGTGGCAGATTGGTTTGTTGGCAGATTAGTTGGTTCTGTAAGACATCTTTTGCATCACTTTAAGTAAGTTGACGCAAAAGCTGTCTCAGGGCACCCCCCAAAAAAGTTAAAACAATTTCACCAGTCATTCATTAGTATGGGTGCCATTTCAATCGTTTGGGCACCCGTAGGGGTTTGAAGCAATCTTGAATAAACCCTTTTACAATTTACCACCTCCTCTTAAGGGAGCGTGGGGACACATTGCCAGCTGGCTGGTTATCTGAAGGTATAATTTTTCTTTTAATTCATCTTGAGCGGACAATCAGGCATCATGACAGTGTTTCAGATGAGCCTCCATCATGCAGCTGGGTGCCAGCCAAGCCCTGAATGGAACATTGTGTTTTCTCTGCACCTCGAGCTCCACAGCCTCTGTCCTTCTTCCCCAACCCATCCTCCCACCTCAGCTCTCTTGAACAAAGCAGGTGATGCTAATGTTGGTGTTGAGCTGTTGACAGGGACAACAGGGGTACAACCTGTCCCCACCCATCCCTGATGAGCCAACTGATGAATGCTACATCACTGCTAATGCTCCTACAGTTGTGCTGTGTGGGGAATGAGACCAAGATGAAACGCTTTGCGCAGGCTGTGCCATGTGTTCTTCCCTTTGGACACCATTTTTTCTAGCAATGTGGGTGGACTCCAATGAGGAGCAGAGGTCTTTTTTATAGCAGTTGACCACCTTCCTGTGTCCCTACTTGAGTTTCATTTTATGGTAGAGAGATGAAGTCTGTTATGGTCATCCTGATGCAGAAAAGGGGGGGAGGGGGTTGTTTTGGGGTGATATTCATTAGGTTATGCAAGAGGTGAAGTTGAGGCACCCTCTCTATCAGGAAACTTCTTGGCTCTTAGCAGAAAGATGCCACAATATCTGCTTCTGTAAGGCAAAGTCCTGAATCCCAGTAGATGATCTAATCTCATCCTCAAGATGCATAGTTTACCAATTTTTCAATGTGTCAACATTAATTGTGAGGCTGTCACTGACCATACAAATCTTGTTCTCCAGATGTAAGAAAACATGTTATTTGTTGGCACTGGCCTAAAAAAATGTCATATCATTATGAGGTTTTTTTTTTTCAGTCAAAATGAAAATTCTGATGCAAAAATGCTCATTCCCACTAACTGTGAATCATATCACAATAACTTTCAAAATCATTGCAATATTTTTCTCACCATGCAGTCCTATTCCCTACAGTTTTTACATTGCATGAATTCCACTTGCTTTTCATGTCATTGTCATGATCATATATGCCATTTCATATTTGTTTGTGTTTTGTTTTACCCCACCCCCAGCCCTCGCAGCACCCTCTGACTCACAGGGATCATGCAAAATGAAAGCGACAGCGCTGCCTCATGTCAGTATACCCACGCTCCCCTTTCTTTTCCATTGGCCGCAGACACCTGATTTCTCTGAGGCTAAAAATAGACTCCTTCAGACCCTGACTCCCCCTCCTCGCTACCCTCTCACCTCTTTGCCTTTTTTCCTCCCGGTTGGACAGGCTTTGATTGGGAAGTCTAGTCTCTACCCATTCTTTGCTCCCATGTGCTAGACAAAGCCCCACGTCTCCATTCAGAGTGGTGTGTGTCTGTGTGAGAGAAATGTCAGAATCCTTTATGTTAGGACTGATATAGAGAGAAAATCCCAAGGTGAAAAAGCCTGGTTTTCCACAGAGCTGTAAACCTGACCTCACAACCCATCGAAATGTTAGCCAAAGTCATAGGACCATGAGCATCTTTGAAAATGGCCTTTTATGGTCAGTATGAGAGACAGCTTCTGTCTTTGGTCACTGGGTAGAGCACTTTTGGGAAGGCTGCATTATTCATGCTGCACAAGAGGGTTTGAGGTATTTCACCAAAGGGCAGCAGACGGCCTCAGCTTTTTTATGAGCAGCTTTCTTATCATTGACAGTTAATTTGCCTTGATGCATGGTGTTCTCTAAATGAACACAGGCCTTCTCATTGAACTGATGACTCCGTGATTCACATCTCTTTTAAATCAGAAACTTGGTATAAAAGCAATAGTAGTGATAGATGGAGATTGTTGAGATAAGATCACAGTTGTTTTTCATCCTTCCTTTTATGAACATATTGATCTGGAACTTTTCCAGTCAGTTAAACAAGAGGTTAGTTTTATCTTACTGTACATGTGTAAAGTTTATCTGCAGTGACTGAACTGACATCCCTCTGGATGCAAGCTGATTTACAAAGCATTTAGAAACAGTTATTCTGTCTAATAAAAACATTAAACACCATTTCAACATCCATCTCTCCTCTAGTTTCTCACTGTTCCTCTAATATACTTTTGGTCTGATGATTGCACATTTTTCTATTCCTCTGTCCCCAATTCACTTTGCTTTTCACATCCATTTTTCTCTCTGTTACTAGAGCATGAGAAATTGGGGCACCAAGACCCATTTCCTCCCAAGGATTCAATAAATTGAATATTGGTATTCTACTGTGTTTCTGCACACTCTTCTGACTCATTGCTAGATTGTTGAAAAGGGAACCATTAGTGGTCTACTAGGTTAATTTTAAACTGTATGAAGAGAACTTGCAACATAATTGCACAGGGTATAGGGCATTTTTAACCCTCCATGTGATGCAGGTAGTTGCAGGCTTGCCTTGACGTTATTTTTTAACCAAAGTGCTGTATTAGTAGCGCACACAAAGTACTTTTAAAGCTGCATGTGAAGTCTGTGAAACCCACATGTAGCTCAGTATATTTAGGCCCGTTTCTTCGCCAATTTCTTTCCCACCCACAACTGTTTATAGAGAATTGTCACATACATACAGTTTATCACCAAGCGTAGCATATATTTCAGTTGACGATGTATAAGAATCAGTGGGTGTGGGCAGACTGTTACTGAAGCCAGGAGACAGAAACCAGAGTGCGGTGGAAATGAGCCATGGGGGGGGATGAACAGGCTGACTGACAAAAGTGAAAGTGGAGACAGAGGAAACAGGAGAAAGAAGTATCAGCCCCGGCAGCATCTGGTCTCTACTTTCCTCGTCACTCTGACTTCATCTTGGCAGCCAATAAGGAGAGGGCCCTCTGTGTCTCCATGGTAACCCCCTGTTCAAGCAATGATGGAGAGAATAAAGGGGCAGGAAAGGGAATACATTTTGGCCTCAGGCAAAACATTTTTCTTCACAAGTTTTGTGAGTATAATTCATTTCATTTCTCAACTTTGACATAGTTATTCAAAAAAAGTTGCATTGCCAGTTATCAGAGTGCTAATGAAGTTTTTTTTAATGTGGGAAACTAAAAATAGACTCAAAGTGGCATCTGTTTACATTTTCCCTCTGATTTTATATGCTTCAGCTATATTTTTCCATTGGCCACAGAACTGCCACTATTTTCTGAAATGTAAAGTAAATATTAAGTAAATATCTTCAGACACCTTGACAAAGTTTGCTTTATCTTTCACTTTGAGTAAGGATTTACTTTTAGCTTATAAATAACTTTAACATCAGTATCCAGATTTTTACTTTTTTACTTAAAGGTCCAGTGTGTAAGATTTAGGGGGGTTACTGTCAGAAAATGGTAGAAATGGAATATACTGTAATATTTATAAATATGTTTTCATTTGTATAATCACCTGAAAATAAGAATCATTTGTTTTGTCAGAACAATAGTTCTCCAGGTTTTGATGACTGAGTGTCAATGTAGTGAGCCAGCAGATGATTGAGGGTTGCACAGAAAAACCCATGACTTTGTCATAGGATTTTTGATTGGTGTTAAAATCCTTGAGCACCAAATTCGCCTGCTTGCAGATAAGCCAGATCACTTTAATTGTTCCCCAGGGTTCTGAAACCTCTTGCTCTTCAACCATGCAGTGTTTTTTTTGTTTTGTTTTTTTTTGTTTTTTTGCATGGAGGCTTTTCTATCTCACTTTCACATTGAACATTGAAAGTCGCTAACATTAGTGAACAGCACTATACATTGCCGAGTAGAATTATAAATGTAAGCTACTGAAAGTGAAAATATTGAAATGGACGATGATTAAAATAAAATGCATGTATTTCATATTATGGTCCACACAAAATGCATCTGAGGGCCACCATTGGTCTGCAGGGCGCACTTTGAGAACCCCTGCTTTATGAACTCTTTATATCTTCAGCCGGTGTGGGTCCTCTTCCAAGGAGGCTGCCATGTTGCACGACTATGTCTACAGTACCCACAACGGACAGAGCAAACATTGGCTTGACATATGGCTGTCTCGTTTTTTGAGAATTTCGTGGCCGCAGTAGCTTTTCCTACATGCTTGGAAGGGGAGAGTTGGGCGGCATGTTTACAATCTGCAAGCTCACCAATGCTACTAAATACTACATGCTGGTCCTTTAAATTTACGTTTGGGTTTTTTTTTGTTTTTGTTTTTTTTTAGTTTTCGTCTCAAATTCCTACACTTTTGAGTTCTCGCAGTCTTGTTGATTGTCAGTTAAATCATTTGAATATCTGATACATGGGAACCTGCTTGCGTTCTGCCATAGACTGATATGTAGGCGTCGTCTCACTGTGATAACAAGTCTCAGCCACATCACTGTAGTATTTCATATAGTCAAAGCCACTTTGCACTATTGTGAGAGATTTCTAGTAGCAATGATACTGGAAATCCATTAGTTGTTACTCCTCCAAGCCTTTGTGCCAAGCTTTTGTGCCGTCAGCGGTGAGCAAGTACTCAGCAATAGGCTCCACATTAGCATGATGGCCTTGATTTGAATCAACATCTTGTTGCTACCAAAGACTTGTAGAGGGGCTGATGGAGATGTTTGAGAGAGATTGTCTAAATCTACAAGAGCATTTCCTGCCCGAGGGTCTGTAGGCTGCATGAATTAGCTAATGGGATAGACAAAATGCTAGGCTAGGGATACTTTCCTTTTCTGTATCTGTCCGAGTTACATAAGACTACTCTGTGCGCATTTGATTTGGGCTGTCTGAGCACTTGGAGAGAATGACAGCGAGGGGAGATCCTCATTTAACCTTGGCGCGTAACTGATTAATCCAAGTGTAATTTGCATATAAGGTCATCTAATTCTGGATTTCAGACCGAAGTGTGGCGTTGATTAGAGATAGAGTTGGTATGTAACAGGCCCGTTTTGGAAAATGGTGGGCTGATGAGCACCACTGAGGCATAAGAAAACAATGGCTCCACTTATTAAAGCAGCTTAAAGTTCTCAGCAGTCACTGGGCACCAGATTTATTTATGTAGAGTTTTAATTACATTCTGAGAGGTATCTAATATAAACTTTGCGTATTTTCCACAGTTTCAAGCTTCATATGTAGTGAGGTTTAGGTTTGCCATGAGATTTTGTGCAGCTATGTCCATGAAACTCAGTGTCCAACCATATATTTGAGATTAGTAAGTAAAAATAGCTAATCATTGCAACAGCTATTTTTCAGGTGTTGCTATGTGATATTTTCAGGGAGTAAATGATTAGTTTTGACATGTTTTACATTTGTCTTTGCCATAAATTTGAAGAATGGTTTTCCTAATCCATGTAGTGCCTAAAACTCGCAGTTAGTGGGTGATTAACAATTTGTTTGGCTGGATTTTGTATCTCTTGCTCTGCAGTAATCTTTGCAAACTTCTCCGCTGCGTCAGTGTTCGGTGGTGGTTCTTGTTCGTTCTCTCTGAGTAAACGAGGCTCATTTTTAGAAGCAGTTCTACTGTAGGAGGAACAGGACGAGGAGAAGGAGGATGAACACAATGGAGGAGATGCTCACAGGGTGTCGAGTATTTTTAGCTTTTCCCTTGCACTGCGATGATGAAGAAGAACAAGGGCAGGTTGTGCATCCCACCTTCTTAGCCTGTGGAGGAGCACGGTCCTGAGAGACAGGAGGAGTGATGGCCTTGTTTTAAGGTGCATCATGGTAGCTTACTGTATTTACAGTATATGGCACAACATGACGCGTCACTATTTATTGTGATTTTCTTCGTCCCCTGCATTTTACATGATCATGGTACTCTGGTACACTACTGACACTACTAGTGAACCTGGTTACTCATGTTTGTAGCAATGCTTTTTTATGATGGTCTCATTTCTGATCTGATCTTAAGAGATCATATTATGTTGCACCTACATTTGTCTGTTTTGTGAACTCAGCCTCAGTTCAAAGTGAGTCTTTAATGCAGAATAAAAGCTGAATCACGCAAAATGTTTTCCCAGCTTTTGCTCTTCAGTTGTACATTGTGTAACACAGCATACAAACCATCCCGACCACTTTTTAAATATGGAGAAAAGATAAATGTTTGCTCTCCCCTTCTGTGCTTTATTGAAAACAAACAAAGCAAAACATGGTCTTTGTCTAATAGCCTCCACCCAGATACACCTGTCAACTGTAAAGCAATACTCTAGTCGCAGACTCTAGAGTGTAAAAAAAAAAAGGGTTACAGATGAAAATATCTCGTATCAATTGTAAATAAAGTTAATATCTTTCGCATTCACAAGTGTGGTATAGATAAGTTACCATTTAACACCTTAAAGGGGTAGTTCAGATAATTTGTTATGGGGCTGTATGAGCTGCCTATTGAATAATTAGTGTATTACCTACAGTAGATGGCAGTCAGCATGCCCCCAGTTCAGGGAAACAGAGATGTACCAGCAAGGAAGCTAAGCAATGTTCTGCAGTGGACAGGGTCAGCAACAAAAGATATTTTGCCCTTCAAAACAGGTTCACCTGAAAAAAATCAACATTAGTTTAAGTGTATGCTATACAACCCTAACTGCTGTTATCTAAGCCAAATATTGCTCCCTCTGACCAAACTCAGGTGACTTAGGTGAATCCTATATTAATCCTATACTATCCTTTTAAGACAGAAGTCGCACAATAACACAAACAAACTAAGCAATCGACGCAGCGGTAGACCAGTAGCTCCCTTGTTTGGAAAGAATTAAATTTGGCTTATATAGGCTTTGGTTTCCCATCAGAAAGGGCTGTCTAATGGCAAAGTAAAGTCGTAAAAATAATCTAAATATATCGTACACTTAAACAGATTTTCTAGGTGGACCTTCTGTAAGTGGCTAAAATACCTTTTATTGCTGACACTGTTTACAGCAGTATGTTGCTGAGCTTCCGTGCTGGTACTACACTGTGTGGGCAATACACTGACTATTGTTATAAGCACCTCATACAACCACACGTCAAATAAGAACTATCCCTTTAGTACAGATAGATTTATAGATGTAGGTAAAAGTAGTCTGTCTGTAGGGAGGAATGCATATCCCATTCTTCATTAAGCCATAAGGAGGGCAGGTTTTTCAGGGTGTAAATCAGTTTTGTATTCAGTTATCTGTGACACATATATCCTATTTATTTCAGTTATACCCTTGATTAATGATGCTTCATCTTTTGCCCTCAATAGATACTCTATGGGACAGAATCTTTGTACAGTACACTTGTTTGAAATACACTTCACAGCCTCTTGAGTTATTGCAGGTGGATGATGGTAAACTCCCTTGCTCTGACGGCGGAGCACACACACCCCAGCTTGATCAACATTGTCTTAAGCCTTTTGACATTTTAACCGGATTGGTGGATAAGCCCATCAACTCAATCAAGGGTTCTTGTCACAGTCAGGCAGAGGCTGTGTTTGCAGCGGTCGTCATAGCTGAAGTTGTCTCACTCTGCAATGTCAAGGCAATGCTGTGTGAAACTGATCTATGGTATTTTAGGCAGTCCAGGGGCAACATTTTCCACTTGTATTTTAAAGGGGTCTTGCCTCGGGTCAGTCATGAGGGAACCCCTGCCCTGCCCCTCCTCCAGCTCATCTGGGATTCACCACCTCCTCTGTTGCTCCGCCTCAAACGGGGCTAAATTTAAAAGGAGCTCCACCATTGTGGAAAAAGCCTCCTGTGAGTCAACACCTCCCTCCTAGTATGCTGCTTTGTGTCAACAGCAAGGCCCAGCTGTTGCTCTCTGTCCTGTGGTCAACCTGTGTGCTGTACTTCAACCCCCAGCTAAATGTTGCACCTTCAGACAGAGTTAGTAATACCACTTTCCATTATTGTGGTACAGGACAGCCTGGGGTGGTGAGGAAAATGGATCTCTGAGTGAAAGGTAGATTTAATGTTAAGGTCTAAGCGAGAGGCTCTGGTCTGTGGAAGATAATCCAGTCTTTGCTCTGTAGAGTAAGCAGGTTTCATCTGTTTAGATCAGACACTTATCCCTGTTAAGAGGAGAGCAGATGTGCACATCTTTGAGCACTTGTTTGTTTATGCTGCTTCTAGGAGTCGCACAGATGTAGCTGTGTTTATAGGCCTTATGGCTCTTGTGGTATTAAGCATCATGTTATGTGGAAAGTTCCACTGGATTGACTCTGATGAGAGGCTGTCAGACCTGTGCCTCTGAGGAAGCTTTTAGCTACTGTTTAGTGTTTGTATTCGATTCAATTTTGAATAGATTAAAAAGGAATTGTGTCAAAAATTCAGTTAAGAAAATTGAAAATAACCTTACCACACCACACTTTGAAACATTTGATTTTCTTCTTTTATTTGGAACTCGCATATAAACAAATATGACTGCCTGCAACAATCATGCTCTTACCTGGAGGATTGTTTAATACCTCTGGTGGTTCATCACACCCTCTGAGGGTCACATATGAGGTAGTTGCAGCTTTATACACCTTGGTGCACAGTCTTGCCACAGCCGGCCACATGTTTAGCAGATGGTGGGCAGAGGTAGAAAACAATCCTACTCAACGTATGTTGTCGCTATCGTTGGCTTCAGTTTGTCGATACAAGAGCAGGACCATTGGAGGCTGCTTTGTGATGAGCGCTGTGCAGCGGCGTGTGTTGCTATTGCGTCATTGCCTAGAGGGGGGCACAGACTGTATTTTTAGAAGGGAATGAGCATATTCTCTGAACAAACAACGTCAAGCACTCTGCTTGCGTATGCTAGGATTATTGTGACCAGGCTATTTTTAAGCTCTGTGTGTGAGAGTGCTTTTTTCTGGGTCAAGCATGGTGCCAGTACTCTCTTGAGGCTGCTGGTGGATCGTGCATTACAGGTCCAACTCTGTGCACGGCATCTGCATCAGTCACAGAAGAAAGAGTCAGGGAGGCACAGGTTGAAACCATCAGGGACTTACAGCATTTTCAGGACAAGTCTGTGTCTGCAGTACTGCTGTAAAGGACACATATTGCTTATGTCTGTGGTGCAGTCAGACACTCCTGAAATCAGTCCGTTCAGAGGGCCTCATTAATCTGGAATGTATCATTTAACGAGAAGATATTGCATACTAAATTCAAGCCACAGCCACAATGCCTGAATATGTGTGTGCTGCGTACATTGTTATTAAGATTAAGTGCCCACATCCCAGACTGACACTACTAATAAACATAGAAAAATAACAAACACATTTTTGCTGGAGACAGTTTGGGTGTGTCCATTTTTGGCTGTTGCTCCTAACGAGCCAGAAAAGGAGAGACCGATACTCTACTGTGTGTGTGCGTGTGTGTGTTGTTTTTTTGTTTGTTTGTTTGTCTCGAAATTGATCATTGGTAAGATTAACAATCAATTATTTGATTAATCGTTATTAAAAAGAATAATATGTTACTGTACCAAACAATACCAAATGTGGGTCTCGTCTTCAGTCAAAGCTTTATGTCCACAGCAACATATTGCATATTCTCTGACAGCATTATGAAACATAAAGACAAAAAAGCCTACATATTAATATCAGATAGCATGTGAAGCACACTCATAAAAATAATCTGTTGTAAATCAGATCTTTATATGATAGTTGATAGTGATTGATCAAATTCTTAATGACCGATTAATTGATCATTGATTAATCATAAGAGCTTTAATATGTAACCTATATTTTTTTGAGCTGTAGACTTGCATTATTCCAAATGTTACCAACAATAGTCAAACCCAGAGAAATCTGTAAATTATTCAGTGCATTTCCTATGAAAACACGGGATACATCAGATATGACAGGGGGTGAGGAAGAAAGTCAAACAAACGTGAATTAACATAAAAAGAATAAACACATTACCGCGTTCATAAACATAATTTCTGCCTGAGTCGTGTCAGATTTTTTTTATCTGCAAAGGTGGTTGTTTCATAATGGAACAACTCCCACGATCCTACACTACTTCAGATGTGGTCAAACTGTGTTGTTTGTTGTTGTTTTAATGTATAAGAGACCACAGGTGGCAGAACGTCCATATGGATTTTAAAGAAATAATTAAAACTCACATTTTGTCTTAAAACATAGTGAAGCAAAATTAAATAATTTGAATTTAGAAATGTTCATATATTCGGGGTCGATAGAAAGTTAATCAACTGTTTTGAGTCATTATGAAGGAAAAATGTCAAACATTTGTTGGTTCGGGCTTCTCAAATGTGAGGATTTGCTGCTTTCCCCTGTCGTTTGAGCAAAACAAGTAAAGACCTTTTTCATTCATTTCTGACCTTTCATGCACTAAAAAATATTGATTAATTGAAACAAAAATCAACAGGTATATAGATAATAGTAAGATAATGTTAAGTTGTAGGTCCATCAAGTAGTAAAATTGTCATAATATTTCTTGGTTGCAACTGGGCACATAATTCACATTCATCAGCATCACTACAAATCCCTGTACTGCATCATCAGCCCAGGCAACTAAAATATCCTGCTAGACAGGGCAATACTATGACTGTACAGAGTCACTCTGTTAAGCTGCTCAGTTTGTCTCATCCCCCTACCTTTACATACCTGTTGTGACTACTTTGTACGTGGGTTGCCTTTGGTGTGCAGCTGGCTGGACTTTGATTCCTACAGTGGTCACTCTCCAGCAGATAATCCGACATTAGGAGAATCTGTCTTACCATGTCACACTGAATGACTTCTAAATCGGTCCAGCTGTCACATCCAGAATTGCTGGCCATGAGGAAATTCTCAGAAACACTTAGAGGTTTGTTGCAGCATCAGTTGCAACCCACATTCAAACTGTTGCCTCATTGTTGAACAGTGCTTCAAGTAGACTGTGAAGCTGTTTACCATCAACACTGTCAACAAGGATGAGCGCTGTGACCTTCCCCTCTAAAGCCTGGCACTAACATGCAGAGGCCTCTTGGGCTCCCGAGCCGCAGGCTTTTCTTCAGGCCTCTCCAGGCTAGCCTAGTTTTATCTCAGCCTTTCCCAAGAGTGCAGTTATTTTCAGCAATAACGTAGAGTTCTGCTCTGATTTTGTCAATGCATGCATTGTTCTTCTGTGTAGAGCAAAGATATGAAGGAAAAAATGTAGAGACGACAATGTTACCCTGTTTGAACCAGGACACCTCCCAGTTTGTTAGTAAGCACCTGCTCCAGGATGAGAAGTAAGACAGGCTGCCTCTTTGTCCTTGCAATACTTCAGCAAACTCATTACAGGGTTATCACGGGTGCTGGAAAATCTTGAAGCACATCCTTGATGTTTCCAAGGTTTGAAAAGTGCTTGGATTTTGGAATAAGTGCTTGAAACAGCTTAAAATTGTAATTGCATTACTTTTGTCATAAATTGCTGCCTGACTGAATAGCTTGCTTTTTAGCTTGAGAAATACAATAAACTGGAGAGAGCCTAATTGCGTTTGCCTTTGGCATAATTTTAAGACAACTCTACTTGAGCCTCAATTGCCACTCTGCACATGTGGCTACGCGTCGTGTGATCGGTCAGTCTTTGTTGATGTGAGGCCACTGATGGAACAGTGAGTGAATTTTTTCTTTAATTTGTCACCCTTTTGTTGGATACTATCCTGAAACATCATATTGTTTGTTTATAGCACAGTAAGTTTTGATTTTATGTGATGAAAAAAAGAAATACTGTCGGTCCTCTTCATTTTGAACATATATGAAGCATATAAAAATGTAATTTACTCCAGCTGTAAGGTGTTGGAAAAGCTTGAATATGCACCTTGAAAATGCTTGAAAAGTACTTGAATGTGACTCTGGAAAAGGTGTAGGAACTCTGTTATTAGGTGAAATGCATCTTCAGTGGGGATTTGGGGGTGCGATCACTCAATAGGTGGTGCACCAGAGCCCTTGGCCACATCAGGAGCCTCACCAAAGCTGGCCTTTGTTCACTGGATAAGTGACGCAGTGGGAATATTAGTGTGATTACACAGAATGGCTGGATGCCAAACTGAGGTTCAGTTGCTGCCATAGGTCAGAAAAGAGTGGATATTTGAGTTATGTAATGCTTTGTATTCACGTTTGAGCAGCCAAATGCAGGCAGTGCCAGTATGGTGTTGTCCTTCGTCACACATACAGCACAGGCTCATCAGCATGGCGACTTAGATCCTGTGCACTGCAGAGTCACTGTAGTTTTGTATGTTTCATTAGTTTTATTTTTATTTCACTTTTAATGTTTGATTCCAATTCAGTTTAGTTTCAGTTAGTTTCCAGAGTGGGTTTGCTTGTTGTTTTAATATGTTTATATTGTTATGAAGGTATTTGTCAGAGGCAAGTTTTAAAAAGTTGAGTGAGAGCAATTTCCTCAGTCATGTTGACATCCTGGTCTCAGTTAACATGCAGAAGTGCTTCCTTATGCTTGTTGTGTTGACAAATTTGATCAAATTGACAAAGATTAAAATGAAAGATACAGTATATTTTTATTTTATTTTAGTTGTTTTGTAAGTACAAAATACTTTTTCAGTTAGTTTTTGTTTTGTTTTAAAATCTAGCTTTTATTTTCATTTCAGTTAACTAAAATGTTTTTTCACACCTAGTTTAATTTTCGTTTACCTTCAGTTAACTATAATTGGTGTGTAATGATACATCAGTCTGGATCAATATTTCAATTCAGTGTTCAGTGATTGAATATGATCAATGCAAAGTGAAAATACCGATCCATATTGCAATGTTTAAGATAGGCCTTTGTGTTTGAAATTGCCATGGCATGCCTGTGTCACAAATGTCTGGAAAAGTTCAGTCATAA
This sequence comes from Lutjanus campechanus, assembly GCA_027495735.1. Classification (NCBI taxonomy): domain Eukaryota; kingdom Metazoa; phylum Chordata; class Actinopteri; order Lutjaniformes; family Lutjanidae; genus Lutjanus; species Lutjanus campechanus. Next base: position 32,924 of record JAJHUR010084949.1, read on the forward strand.
AATTGTTGAATTCTAATTTAGTTGCTTTTTGTGAATCGTCATAAATTTAACTAAATGTGTTAAATGCATTTATTATATTGTCTGATATTGTTGTCAGGCCCCTGTATTGAGAGGGCCCCTGGACTGAATCGAAATCATATTGTTGCAGACTTTGTGACTTTGTGTGTGTATCAGCAAATATCATGTCGTTGTCCAAACAATTGCTGTTATATTGTATCACGATGAAACTTGTGATTTACACCTCTAAACTCTAATAACCTTGATGCACTGTGCTTTCAACAGCCATATCATAATATGAACTGTCCCTTCATTAACTAGATTTTTAAATCTTTGTTCTTGAATTATTAACAGGTGAGGAGCTCTTTTCCAAAATGCAACAAATCCACTCTGAGAATATAAAAAGATTATAGATGGTTCAGCTAATGTTGACTGTTTTCCAAGGACTGAAGTTACCAGTTTATCTTTACAAATGTTCAATAATGTGCTTTTTTGTGTGTGACAGAAGTGTTAGTTGAACTAGTGGATTATACCTCCCTTTCCTTATCCTCTTCAGTTAATGTGTCACCTCACCTGACAGTGTGTGTGCAGTCATGATCTTGTTTTGCACTTGCTTTAGCTTTGGAGAGCTGTTCTTGCCTTAGTGGTCAAAAGCAGAATTCTGCAACTCACGCCACCCACACAGTGGTTATGTATAGTCCACACCTACCCCTATCTGCCCAGTGGTTTGAAAACAATGCTTTGTGCAGTCCTAGGCTGCTATTTGTGAAACCTTGATCATGCACAGGGGGCTCTTACACCATTATGTAATGCTCCCCACTCCACTGTAATCCCTCTTATGCTGAGTGAGCCCCCCCATGTGACGCTGCTGAAGGTTTGGGAGAGACTAGGGTGGCTGCTGGGACTGTCGGCAAGGCACGGGTGTAGACTCTGGCCACCCCCACCCCACCACCACCACCACCACACACACACTGAGCTGTGGCCTGTGTATAAGAAGAGAAGTTTATCCTGGAAAGTGCCTTACTTGGATCTGAGACGCTGGATGGAGACACAACGCTGATGCTCGTCCATAGTGACCAGGCTTGGACCAGGCTTGGATATACAGTTTGAGTGTAGACTATATGTCCTGAATGATACCTCGGCTCTCCACTCCTCTTTATCAGCGAGTGAGCCATGAGAGTTAGATTTTGTCTCGGTTCTGTGTAGAGGAATCTTGCAGCTTCTGTAATGAGTCTGGGTACTGTTAACTTTTGCTTGCGATTAATATTTTTGTTGCTGATTTGAGGTGGTTTCTGCTTTTGAGGAATGGATGTTGATGAAGAACATTTTTGGAGATCCATTGTCATATTTTGGCTAGAACAAACACTACTTTTTGGATGCCTGCAGGTATTTATTTTCAAATATCTTCACAGCTTTCGTGTCTCATGCTTTTCTTTTCTTTTTTCCTCACAGGAACCATCAATGTGGACTTCAGCTGGTGATTTGACGAGTCACATATAGGAGTCTCCCCGAGTCTCTCCTGTCCCCTCTCCCCCTCCCTTCCCTCTGTCCCTCCCTCCCCCCTTTCCCTTGTCAATCTTCTCCCCGATCCCCCTTTCCCTCCACCTCCAAGATTCACCATGCTTATCAAGGAGTACCGCATCCCCATGCCCATGAGTGTGGAGGAGTACCGCATCGCCCAGCTCTATATGATCCAGGTGAGGTCACAACACTGCACTCCCTACCAAGTTCTCACCAAAAATGAGCAGTCAGAGAGGAAATTCATTAATACAGAGGATTTTTCAAGAGTGCGATTGCAGTGTGTCCAATTATGAAATGATTGGTCACACGGTGTCTGACGCTGGTGGAGTAACGGAACAAAGGGAGCTTGTGTGCTGATAGATTATCCAATTTAAACTCTCTGAAGCTGGCTGTTTCCACCCCGTCACAAGCTGAATGTTTTTATTCAGGAGGGGGGTGGAGGCACCCCACTTTCGCTGCAAATTCAGTGCACACGCATATAGCCACGATGGAGATGGACACACTGCTTTGTCTGTGTCAGACACTTTCATTTGTCTCACCAGGCCCTTAGCTGGAGACTAAGGGTCTGTGTAGGAGCTTTAGGGTTTGCAACTCCAAGCCAGAAAGGCTGATTTATTCAGCTTCAGTTATCCTGCATGGCAACATATTTTCTCTTCATGACATGTGTACGTGAAGAAGGATTTATTTAATCCAGTGGTACTGCCAGGTGCAGTGTGAGCAGCGGTACACAGAAAAGGCGAGAGAAATCACAATGACTCAGACATTAATAAAAAAAAAAAATTTGCTTTATTTAGTTACTATTGTTTAGACATGTACACATTTAGGCATTTAGGTGCATTGTTCTTTTTAAATGTTTTAAAACTTGAGGCACATGCTGACTAAACCTCCAGCAGTTGTGTTGGGATTTGAGCTGCATGGTTATGTAATGTGAATCACAAGTGGTTTTGCGTTTGTGGAAAAGCAGGTTGAAGTTACAGGCCTGTTTGATCAGGTCGAGACATTTGCTTCTTCAGTGATCTTATGTTGTAGGGGAAACATCAATGGAGGAGTGCTTTGCCAGTGAAATCAGTAGATGTTTTACCTTAACTTACTGCCACTTTTTTTTTTTACAGCCAACACAAAACAAAACTTGGACCCTGAAATATATTCATCTAAGTTTACATAGCTGATACTTTTTTAAATTAGGTGATGAAGGAAACCTCAGCATGCCTTCAAGGTGTTAACTGTCTTCCCATAGAGGCCTCTCCTACAACCAGAGGTGGCAAAAGTACACACAGTCTTTTCTCAAGTAGAAGTACAAATACATGCATAAAAAGACTCTGGTAAAAGTAGATGTATGATTCAACTTATTTACTCAAGTAAAAGTGAAAAAGTACATGCACTGAAATGTACTCAAAGTGTAAAAGTAGGCAGTAGGTCTCTGAAGGACATTTCTAATGGCTGTTTCTGTGCAAAGCTAACTGAACCTCGCCTTTTCTTTGCGGTCAAGTCTCCCTCTCTTGTCTGTTTCGTCGTTACGTCTGTCATACATGATATGCATTGATGGGCAAACATAAATAATCATATTGTCATTATTTTGACTGAAATTATGATTGCAATATGTGATACAATTGGTGGGAATTATCTTTTTTTAATCACAATTTTAATTCAAACTGAAGAAAACTATTGAAATCATGATGACAAACATGTTTTCTTACATCTGGAGAACAAGATTTTTAGGCCAAGACATCTCTGCAGCTCTACAGTACTTCATTATAATGGTATTTTGTCACACATTTTTTTCTTTATCAAAAAATTGCAGGGTTCTGCGATGTGGATATTCTACTTGACTGTAATATTGTGAATTGGGCAGTCCTAATAAAGAGGCTGTTTTGAAAATGTAAGGAGTGGAAAGGACAGATATTTGTGTTAAAGTGTTGGGGGTAAAAGAAAAAGTTTGTCAGAAAATATACTTAATTAAGTACGGACATCTGAAAACTCTAAGCACAGTAACAAAGTGTTTGTACTTTGTCATTACTCATATCTGCCTACAATTGTTAATCTGACACCAAAAGTAATCAGTGTTCATGTTGGAAAAAGTTGTCCCCAATTAAAGTCCATTCACTCATACAGAACTACAGCACAACCTACAGCTTTGCTCACCAGTATTACCTCATCAGGCCTCTCCTTCTGTGTACTATGAAAACAGTTTTTCTAAAAGTGTTTCTGGCAGTGTCTGAACACAAACTTGAAAGGTTAGTTGTAGTAATATTGTGTAACTGTAAAGGCATTTCTTTGTCCTTTCTGCACTCATATAAATAATATTAGATGATTACAACAAAAGTTCATTAAAAAAGTCTTTTGGTTAGACTTTTCAGTTGACAGCCCTGTCAGTCGTTCTTTTGTCTTTCTTCTTCTCCTCCCCCTGGTGTACCGAACAGACAGGTAATCCAGTCAAGCTGTAGATGTTTGGCAACATGACTCAACTGACATGCCCCAAAGCAAACAGACGTTTCACGACAGCACAAACTTGTCACTGCGCCACACTGCTACACACTCCATAATTTGTTTGGCACCTTTGCTGTTTGGAACAGTGTATTGTGGAGAGTTATTAATCATGTGAAACACTTAACTACAGATCCTCTGCAGGGCCTGTGTGTGATTTTGTCAGACAGGATATTGTGCAAAGACATTACATATGCAAAGTCAAAGCAGTTCATATGTGCGTTCTCAAGCTTGTAAACAAATCAGGAGGAAGAGGAATTTTTACCTTAGTGACCCATAGTTACCTTTCCCCCTGACCTCACCCTTTTTGCTCAGCCTTGTTGCTGTGAGGCTTCCGTCACTATGGCAACCATGACATCAGCAGCATGCCGGTGGTCAGGTTTTGTTTGAGAGAGGGAGTGAATGAAAAGAGGAAATGGAGGATAAAAAGAGAGGCTGCGAAGGAGGGAGGGGAAGAAATGAGAGGGGGTGGAAGGAATAGAGAGAGATTTTGCTGGTGTCTGTGGATGGATACCCTTGCTTCATTGCTGTATGTTACCAGGGCAACTGCAGCATGTAGGCCTGCCTGCCTGCTTGCCTGCCTGCCTGCGATCCATCCCTTGTGTAAGCCTCATAGATGAAGTCAGGGCCTTAGGACAGCCTGGTCATATCTGCACCTCAGCAGCCAGTGTACCACCCCACCCCACCCCACCATCTCTCCTCTCACTACCTTTCCCTTGCTCTTTACAACACTGCCTACTTATTGGGTAGCGAACTGTAAATTCATTATCACTGCATCGGGATTTGCTGTAATGTAACGAAGCAAATGCAGAATGTGTGAGAAATTAAATATGAGAGGATCTCACTGTGTCTCATTCATTTGCACACATCCATCATGCTCTGACTAAGCAACTGTATCTGTGGAGTGAAGTGAAAAGCAGGAAACACGCCTTACTAAGTTGACGGCAAGAGGAAAAAATCAGGATGTGACTCCCATCCTGTCAGAGACGTTGGATCGAAACACACAGGCTTTGATGGTGCTAGCTTTTTATTCAGTAAGAGTTTGATGGCTGTTTATATAAAGATGGGCAAGACAGAGAGAGTGCTATGTGGCAGAGGTTTTAGGGCAGGACATGAACTTGAATTACAAAACACAGCGGCACTTTGTCTTTGTGTACTGAGCCAAAAAGGATTTTTACAGTGCAACAGTGCAGATGACAGCCCCCCCCCACCCCTCCCTCCCTACAATGTGAAGGTAGTCGACACACTTCCACAGCCTCGAGAAAACTCTTTCTTCAATCCAGTTCCTCCACAGTCTCTAGAAGTGTAGAATTCAACTTTTTCCCACGATCTCGAGTTTTAAAAAAGTTGTGAAAATCGTGATACGCGTAATATTGCAATACATATCAAATTGGCACACAACCATTGTGATAGTATCCAATCGGAAAAAAAGTCTATCGCCTCAGCCCTTGATAGTGTCTTTTGTTCTCCAAAACAAAACAAAAAAACAAAAACAAAAGAAACTAGGACAATTTATAGAATTAATAATAAGTAAGCATTTTATGTCATTTACACTTACTTATTTGGTGAACATTTAGCATTAATTTTAACTCCAATAAACATGAAACTGGCAACATTGTAAATTGACAATAACAAGCAACAGCGATGCTATTCTCTAAGTTGATCAGCTGATTATAAGCATCAATTGTCTGCATTTTCACAATTTTTTGACATTTTATAAACTGATCGATTAATTGTGAAAATAATCGGTAGTTGGAGCCCTTGTTTATATCTGTACGCAAATGAACAAAACACACTGCTGTTTTTTCATTAAGAATCGAACATCTCATTCAGTGTTAACTTTCAGCATGTTATCTACTCCCTCACTTCCCTGTTTCCCCTCAGGGAACAGATGATCCCTGGCCAGTGTTTTGTAATCTTTTTCCCCAGTGAACTGGAAAGAATCATCCGTCGCTCCAGGGGGAGAAGAGGTGAAACCGGCAGGCTGCAGTCACCTGTCAGCAGCCTAATTAAAGGGACAGTCTAGCAATTTATCTATCTAAATATATTGCTAACAGTACTGGGGTCTGAAATTTCTGAAAAAGGTTTTTCCTTACTTGCTATGGTGGCAGGTCACTGAACATTTCTGCAGGCCACATCTGCAACAGTGACAGATGACCTGAAATTTTAACCTGCCATAGCCAATATTTACCTTGTATTTGGCAGGTGGCAGATGCTAATTTCATTCTCTGAATAGTTCTCACAGTAATACACTGAGCTTCCTCTGATCAGTCCACGTGAAAGGTGAACTGAGAGTGCACTGTGCAAGTGGACAATATGTTCTATTGTCTTTTCAACTTGTCCTTGACACAACCTGGTTAAAATCGTAAATCCATGCAGACACATTTATTGCCTATTTCCACAGCTGCGTGCATGTTTATATTTTTGAATGCTTGTTAACTTGACATGTACATCAACTGTCTCGTGTACCGGCTGTGTGTATAGCCAGTATGACAGTGCTGTGGCGTCTGCTTTGTGTCTTTGGAGCTGTGTCTGGGCTGTTGAGAGCAGAGCGGGTGGCTAATGAATGACCTGTCAGAGGTAATGAGGTCCGGAGTGCTGGACGCCTCATGGCTTCCTCCTCCTTACTCCACTGATTCACTGCGTCACCTGCATCGCTTCTCCCGACCGGACTGACTAAAGAAATCTGTCTCTCCATTACCCTGCTGCTGCACTAAACACTGTGTTTAACATCCTTTGAGCTGCATGTGGAAAGACTGGATAAAGACTGATAAGGGAAAGAGAAAAGATGATACGTCAGTAATCTCTGACATTTATGGTCCTTGCTCTTTGCTCCCTCTCTGATTTTTTATATCGTCAGCACGTGGACTATGCTCTCCTGTTTAGGTTTTCCCATTTCAATGATTTCATAACAATCACAAATCTTCCTCTTGCCATGCCCCACATTCCTGTCGTAGAGGCCTTGAGTCACCTAGCTTTATGTCTGTTCAACTGCAAATGCAGGCTCCACCCAGCCTGTCTTCCTCTGTGCACCTGGAATGTAAATATGGGAAAGGTGTGGCTCTGTGAGCGGGTTTTGGGCTTCCTGATTTGCAATTCAGAGCTGACAAAGCCATCAGGAAGCTATTAATTTTGGTGCGTGTGTTGGCCTAGATTTCAGGCTACAGACACTTCCTATCTTATTTTTAAATGGGATTTTTTTTTTTTTTTTTTTTTTACAATTTTGGTATAAGGGAAGCAAATCCTAACTAACTTTAGGAATTATATCTCATTTTACTTTATCCTATTTTATGTCAGGTTAGCACAGTGGTTCTGAAACTGGGGGATGGGCCCCCTAGGGGGCGTAGAGCAACAAAGAGACAAGAGTTTGCTGGTGCTATCATGCTGACCTTCATTTCACAAAAATTGAACTTGAATCCTTTTTTAAATACTTTTTTATCAGTTGCTTTCCACTGAATTAGGAGATCCTAAATAATCATTCCAATATCGCTTATCAACTTTTCTGTCTGTCACCTAGCAACCGACACCTGCACTCATAATTAAGGATGACTTGTTGTCCTGGAGAGAATAAAAATAGCCCCTGAGACACAAGATATGGTCTGAGACAATGCTGGGACAGTATAGAATCGTACCCTTTAAAATGAAATAGTTATGTTTATGTGTCATGGAATATACAGAATTTTAGTTGCTAGGTGGTGTTGTCATGATGTTTAAAATAAAATTTCACTATGACTAAGTCAAAAGGGTGTGCATGTGAATTTCCATTGCCATATACCAACTAAAAACAGATTTGTATTTTCACTGCAGTTTGAAGAGATGCATTTATTTATTATTTAATTCTAAATCGTGTCCGAACCCTAATTACCATGATTACCAAACTATAAAGACAGGACGTTTCTGTGATATGGCCTTGATAAGTACCTTGTCCATTCATTTGTTTAAGTTCCTGTTTCATATTGAGGGTAAATTTGTATATATATTTTTGAATCCAATGCCAAACATATGTAAACAGGAACACATTTAATTTCATTTTATTACTCTTCTTTCAGAAAAAAAGCAGAGAAGAGAGCTGTGGTGAAGGCAGCGGGGTGGAGATCCTAGAGAACAAGCCCTACACAGATGGACCGGGTGGAGCAGGCCAGTACACCCACAAGGTCTACCACATTGGCATGCACATTCCCAGCTGGTTCCGCTCCATCTTGCCCAAAGCAGCACTGAGGGTTGAAGAGGAGTCATGGAACGCCTACCCTTACACCCGCACCAGGTGAGGTTTGCTGCTACTGCAGGAGGAAGGCCACCTCCACACACCCCTTCAGAGCAGGAGTGAGAGTACATTAAACTCTGCCAAAACTGCACAAAACTATAAACTTGTTATTTTAATAATAGAGATGCTGTGTGCATACTGCTGCAGCTGGGGGGTGTACACTCATTTAAAGGGATGTTTAATTACTTGATCTCTAGTTATGTGAGGTACTTATTGAGAGTCAGTATTACCTACCTATTCTGACTATGGAGTTTGGTTGGTATTGAGAGAGCAATATTTAGCTTATTTTTTTTTTGAGTTGGATCTTTTGTAAGTGTCTGAAGTACAGCTTGCGGCTGTCCCTGTCCACAGTACATTGCTCAGCTTTCGTTCTGGTACCACCATCTGCTTCTCCAAAATGGGGGTGTGCCGACCGGCATCTCCTATAGCTAATATACTGACTATCAATAAGTACATCATACAACCCCACTTCAAATAATCTGAACTAAAACAAACATTAACCCCTCCCCCTTATTATAGGATAGATAATAATTCAAACCCTGTTTGTATTCAGTGTAATACTTATAAAATAAGTGGTGCCGGTCATGATGCCCAGTCTGAAGCCCTGCTCTGGCTGCTGTCCCTTCAGCTGAAGCCAAGAAAAAATAAAGACCTCAGAGCAGGTTGTCAGAATATTAGAGAGCAGACCATCAGATCGGCGTGTGGCCAGCAGCGCTCCCAGGCTGTTAGATGTAGATGGCCCCTCATTCTCAGGGTGTCAGTGTGTTTGTCTGCGTGGTGCTTGACAAACACAGAGACGTGGAGGTGCTGAAAAGAGATGTGCCCTTGACTATACTGTCAGGATATTGATAGACTGCAAGTGCCTGTTGACACGTCTATTCAACCAGTGACAGCTTTGCTGCAGACGCCTCAGATGCAACAGATGGGCATGGCTCACACGTTTTCTATCCTCAGCAGTGTGAGGGTGTTGTCACTCTTAATAAAATAGTTCTGATCTTGAGCCATGCAGTTCAGAAGCAAGTCTCTTAATGAAGGCAAATGTCAGCCCATAATGCACTCTTCTTGCTTTGTTGGGACAGCTCTGTTCTGTTTCACTTCATTTTGTTACCTCTTGCCCTTCAGATACACCTGCCCCTTTGTTGAGAAGTTCTCCATTGACATTGAGACCTACTACAAACCCGACACAGGCAACCAAGCAGATGTCTTCAACATGTCTGCAGCAGAGAAGAGGCAAAGAACTATTGGTAAGACAGTCTGGCATTAATCCTTAACCACAATGGGTAAGAGAAAGGCTTACTTGCTGTGTGAAACTTTACTGGTGTCATAAAAAGATGATAACTTATCTTGGATTTAACCACTGCCACACACCCTACATCAATGGCCAGACAAGTTAAAGAATGTGTACCTAATGCAATAAATGACAGCAAAACTCAACATTAAGACACATGTTTTTAAACCGATGGGCTACTGCAATCTCTTATTTTGGCTTACCAATATGACATGGTCCTATATTGTTTTTGTTGTGAATTTGGCCAAAATTAACATTTGTTCCTATTGAGGTATTTCATTTTTTTTATTGTTTTATTTGTTTTGCAGACTCCACTCCATGTGGATGCACATGGTGCAGCTGTGCATAATTCAAATGTGCATAAGTATAAATAAACAAAACCATTACAATGACATAAACTCAGATATTAAGATATGAATTGATGTGTATCAACCTACTTTAACTATCATAGTCCAGCACAGTGAGAACCACTACAGCAAGCAATGACCTTTGCCATAGTTATTTAAGGTGACAGGTTAGACTTACTAGTTTAAGTCTGATGGTGTGTTGATATGTCTTCTTGTGTCTCAAACATGAGGAGCTGGTAAGGCCCACTTGTGGCAATTTTGTGGTACTGCATATGTTTTTTCTGTTGTGTGGTAGCATGCCTATTGAATATGAAGCTGCTCAGAAATGAATGGTTTGAGGGCATGCAGTGACCCAGTTGCAACTTTGATTGTAATAATTTTAATCAATGACTTATTCTTGTGTGTTTGTCTGCCTGAAACTCAAATACTGAAAGAATATTAAGCCATAAAAGTTCTACTATCTAACCCGCATAAGTACACATCATGACATGATAATAACAAGAGGCTGCATTCTGCATTTTTTCAAATGGAAACTCCCACTTAGCTGTTGGCAAAAAGCAGTGGCGTAGGTTTTTGATGGCCTCCCCTCCCTCAACATAGGGAGGTTTATATGTAGCAACATCATCAGACAGAAACCTGCATCAGGTCACATGGGAAAACATTTTTAGAAGGGCTTGGGAAAATAGCATTTTCATGCTTAAACATCTGTACTTTTAAAAACACAAAATAAATCACATAATTCATGTTGTACATTGAAATTTCCTGGCTCCTAATCTTTGCTGTCTGAATTTGTACTGTTTTTCCCAGATCCAATCGACATAGTGACAGATCCCATCCCTCCTCACGAGTACAAAGCAGAGGAGGACACAAGGCTCTACAAGTCAGTCAAAACCCAGAGGGGTCCTCTGCGGGACGACTGGATAGAAGAGTATAACAATAACCCAGGGAAGACCCCCATCATGTGTGCCTACAAACTCTGCAAAGTGGAGTTTCGCTACTGGGGCATGCAGTCTAAGATTGAGCGCTTCATCCATGATGTTGGTGAGTAATGCAGTCAAAAATGTTACAGTCTTTGATAGTTTTTGTAGTTTTTGTCATTTTTGACAGGAATGTGATTTAATTCACATCCAAGTAGACATGTAACGATGCCAAAATCTCAAGGTATGATAATACCACAATAAAAACACTGCTTTTTGTTTAGATAAAATTCCCTTTTCCTTTTAGCTTAAAATGATTCTGTTTAACTTCTTTGATAAAATAAGATAAAAGTATGCAGCCATGATCTAAGCTTGTGCAAAAAACTGCCATGATTTGTCTTTGGCAATGAATGTTTGAATTATGTATGTACAACTGCAAAACAAAAACAATGCAGCAGTCAGTAGCAGTCTTTTTATAAAATAAAATTAAAGAAAGGTTCCCGCACACTGTATCACTCTCATTCATAAATTTATTGGCGTAACGTTTCGGTTGGTGTGACCTTCATCAGACATCTGATGTCTGATGAAGGTCACTTCATGCTGAGATTTTGCATTCACCCTTGGTATAAAATAAAATGATAAAATAAAATAATTAACCATGTAATATCAAGGTAAATATTGTCACAGTCCGATACAGTGTTGAGACATTTTTTATTGCAATAGTCAATATATTGCTACATCCCTACATTGAAACATAGATTTGTGGAGATGTGTGCAATGTTTTCTTCCACTATTTCATTACCATTATTCTCTGTAGGACTGAGAAAGGTGATGGTGCGTGCCCACCGGCAGGCCTGGTGCTGGCAGGATGAGTGGTACGGTCTGACCATGGAGGACATCCGGCAGCTGGAGCTGGAGACCCAGCTGGCACTGGCCACAAAGATGGCCCAGTTCAGTCAGCCGGAGGAGGCCACTGAGGCCAACGGAGGTGCTCCATCTCCGGCTAAAGACCAGGAGGCGAAAGAGGCGATCAGCTCCATCGAAGCTGAGGAGGTGGTCGTCAGCTCAGGAGGAGAGACTCTCCAGCCACGAGGTGTACTCACCAAGCAGTGGTCCACTTCATCTCGATCCTCTCGCTCATCCAAGAGAGGAGGTTAGGAGCATTTTATCTTGACCTATTCATCTCTGTCACCTCTGTGTATGATAGTATGTGAAACGGACAGGATTCCCTAAAAACTTCACCCAGATATTTGATAGATTGTTTTTGCAGGATGTAGCAGTGCACACTTAGGCGAGCTCCATGATCTTGCTCTGATTACATGCATACAATATGAGATCAGTTTATTTAATGCATGTCAAGTATGAAGGCATAACAGAAGATACTATTCATATTTTCCTATAATTTGTACATTTGCAATGAAACCCGATGAGGACATGCATCGGGCACACAACAGTCCAAGTTACCAAGTTTTTAGGGAGTCCCTGACATTGATACTGGTGAGAAAGGTATCTTGGGAACCTACCTCCTGACCCCTATTTCTTCCTTCACACATTATCACATCTATATTTACACACCTCATCATGCCTTGAACGCTTATTTGTTGAGTCTCCTGACTCCATTCCACCTTAAAGGTTAGGGTATACTATCAACAAAGTCGAAGTAAGTAAACACATTGTGATATTTGAGACATGTCAACACTGGAAGCTGGAATGTGAAGAAGTTAACAAGGTTAAGATTCAAGCTTGTGCAAAGCCAGAGTAGCACTTGACTCTTTCTGTTTGTATGATTTTTTTTTCTGTGTGTAATTTCTATGTAGTAAAAAGGGGTAATCTTCCCAAAATCAGTCTTTTGAGTTTCAAGTGCTCACCCCATGTAAACTGTTAACGTGAAAGGTGGCTGTTAGCTTGCTTTTCATAGAGAACTGCAGCTGTGGGTGAATTGGTGTTACAATGGATTCTTATGATGATAGGATTTTAAAGATGGGAGTATCAAAGCACCCATAGAAACCACTTGCATCATAATTCATTCTTAAATCCATCTGTATGCTCAGTATGTTCCAAAATATTTTGCCAAATAAGGCTAGTGCTGCGTCTGAAATCCTATCCTATGCACTACATACCCAAAAAGGGTGCTATCGTTCTGTGCTGGTGTAGTGTCCCGTGCTTGCATATTGTAGTATGCACCTCATGTAGTATGGATTTAATGTGAAGGTTTTGTACATACTAAAAAAATCTCATACTGTTTTTGCGTACTAAATGGCATGTCATTGTGAAATTTCGGACACAGACAAAATTCACTGTCACCTCCTCAGAACTCTGTAGCTTCATTGGAAGTAGTGTAGTAGTATAGCTATATTGAAGAACTGTACACACTGAAAGTTGCTGAATGAATCAGAGTATACTGAAGAGCTCTGAGCTGAAGTTGTTGAATTGGTGTTAATAAAGTCAAACACCTCAGGAGCAGCTTTTTAGTATGCACACTTTGCTTTTTAATCCACACACTGCCTCTCTGTCCGGCGCCTGATGTTAATTGGAATGTTTTTACTCTACTCGACTATTTTTACTCACGCCTCCACATTTGCCATACTATCCGCCTCACCTCGCCTCACCCATAACAACTCGGTATATCTCACCTGGGTTATTTTTAGCTGAAGCTTTTGCATCACAGACCACATGTCCGAACACACCCATCTTTAGTGTCACCCCTACCTCCAGGCAGCGCTCACTGTAGCTTCCACCTGGACCCTGACTCTCATCCAGCCTTGTGCCTTGTCTCACCCCTGTAACTCCCCCCTGTGGTTTTCTCCGGGACTATTTTTAGCAGCAGTGCTGACATCACAGACCAGAGGAGGCTGACGCTGTTTGCTGTGACCCTCCCCCCCTCCCCTCCCTACACCGCTGCTGTTTCCTCTTGTGCGCTGACAGCTACAGCTGTGCCCCCCTCTCACCAGCCTGACGCCCCCCTTTTCTTCCTCCACACTAATGATATATGAAGCATAGAAAGAAGACACGTGATAGACAAGCCCTGCTTTTAGTATGGCCATTTTCCTCAGCTGGCATTTGGTCGTCGGTGGTCTTGGAGCTCATCTGTGGGCCTCACTTTTCACACACACACACCCCCTGACCACCAAACACTCCATCTGTGATGAAGTAATGCACCACCAAGACTGTTGCATGTTTATATAACACTGAGTGTGTGTGTGTGGGCTGGGGGAGATTGTGCAATATTTCTTTGTGCAGTTCATAGAGAGTGTGTGTGTGTGTCTTAAAAAGGGAAAGAGAGAGGCTGAAACACATGTCCCAAAATAACAATGAATTTTTTTGTTCATGTGCGTTCTTTCAGTGAGCCCATCACGTCACAGCATCTCTGAGTGGAGGATGCAGAGCATAGCGCGAGACTCAGACGACAGCTCGGATGAGGAGTTCTTCGACGCTCATGGTAACCGCAGATTTTATTTATTTATTTTTAGATCGGAGTCGATAGTTAGATCAATAGATGTGTTTCTTGTGCTCAGTTTTGCCCCCTCTCACTCTGCATGCATCTCTTGAACCACAGATCAGTTCTTAAGCTTCCCAGATACCCAGCATGCTTTGGGGCTGCAGTTGAAATAGGTGGGTGTGGTGCGACACCCATGTTCTGTCTCTGCTGGATGGGTTTGGCCGAGGACACGGGGCAAGGTGTCTCATTCTGATGTCCGATTCAGAAATCACAATCGTCTCTCACCAACACACTCCAGTTCCTGCATCATCGCACAAAGCAGACACATACACACACACAAACACATATGCACACAATCATTGTCCAAGCAATAAATGGCCCCCCACCCCCACCCCCTCAAATGTTTGTCATGATTATGAAAATGAAATAAGAATAAAATGCTGCTGTTGTTTATTGTATTGATACTGATTTAGCTGCACCTGTTTCAACTTCAATAAATCTTGCTCATGTTATTTTTACTAGCTGAAAATCATTAGAATGAATGGTGTTGACATACAATAATTTATTGCGTTGCAGTATTCATGTTTGTATGGATCAATTATTGCATATTAAGTCCCTGAAGTGAAAGGATATTACATTTTATTAAAGAACTGATTAAACTTATGACTACACTGTCATAAACTACCTTCTGTCTCAATGACAGTTAATGCAGCAATTGCAGTTGTGCCAATCTCAATATATTTATGATTTGCAGATATTTAATTATGGTAAATAAACAAGGTGGTGTATCAAACTTGAACTTGACATACTGTGTACTTTAAAAAAGTGTGTGCTTTGGCACCTGGATGAATCACATGATCGTGCTACAGAAATTAATTTTGGAAGCAGAGTGAGTTGGCTCAGATTGCCTCTGATATTGGATTTCAGTGTTTAAAGTTTGTTTGTGGTCTTGGTCCTCTTGCAGTAATCATTCATCACAAACACTGAAGTTTATTTTTTATTGTTGGTCACTGTATTTTTTGGCGCTTTAAGCACCACAAGATTGATGCCATCTAGATACATTTTATTCGAGAGAAGGCAGACAAATCTATTGCCAATATCTCCAAAACTCACCCACTCTCACCAAAAATGTTTTGGGTTGGTAAAGCAACACAGCTAAATAAAAATCAGGACAAAAACAGGCAGAAGGCAGAGTCTCTGCAGATACAGTGACCACCACACACTTCTAGTGGGTCATCAGTGATGATTGAAATGGATTATGTATATATGAATCTATACAGAATATTGTTGCATAGTATGCCTTTAAGTCAGTTTTATTTACTTAACACCAAATCATAACAGAAGTTACCTCACAGCACTTTTCATATAGAGCAGGTCTAGACCTCACTTAACTTGTGCTATAAAGCCAGTATTGAAGTGTTAATTCTGCAAGAAATAAAACTGTTTCGAACTATACATATATATATATTTTCTATAATCTAATTACTACAAAGCCTGCAAATTAAGCTTGAATAAAATGTTACTTATTGGCCTGAATTTGGTATGTCAGTTAGCTAAGAACAGTGCGAAGTCTCAGAAACACAATTCCTTTCAGTCATCACTTATGACCGACTACAGGTTTGTGGTGGTGGCTGTATCTGCAGAGATGCTGCCCTCCTATTTCCTTATTGTCTTTTCTCTTCTCTTTTCATTGTTTTTCTGTGTTCAGGGTGCTTTATCATCCCAAAATGTTAGTATTTGACATCCTGGGAATGAGACACAACAAGTAACTATCTTTCTGGTGTGTTTATGAACATCTTGGACAAATCCAACTGATTCTACCTTTAAGATGGGGTTCTTATCGTGTCTATAAATGAAAAAAAATGAAACACATATGGAAATAAATAACTTAGAAACTCATACAGTTAATAACAAGACTTTTCTTTGAATGTTAAAAACCAGTCTTACTCTGTTGTCTGTGTTTCTAAACAACTGGCTGCAACCTAGTATAAGCTTGCAAACCAAGTCAAAATAAAATGATTACCTTGTCCTTATTTAGAGTATAAATATTGTGGAAGTAAATGGAATTATATGACATTTGTTACATTCAGTTAGATTGAATTTTCAGTTTGCTAACATAAACTGCAGCAAACAGGAGGTGGCTGCCTGTTTCTCAGAAATGAAGATATTGGCAGTGTAACAAAAATGTCCCCTGAGAGGAATTATGGGATAAAATGGGATATTCTCTTTTAGATCCTGAACCTTAATCACAGATTGATGTCGGGGGATGGATAACAGAGTCCATCAATATGTTTACATAAATTCAAAGGATACGTGCTAGTTTGGACCTCTTCTCATGCTATAAAAACAATAATAGTAAAGTAGTAGTAAATAACAGTAGCATTAATAATAGTAAATAGTTGGGTTTTTTTTTAAATCTATTTTCGTAATAAAACCTCACCACTTCTTTCCTCCAGCACAAATGAACTTAATCTCAAAATATCGTGCTTTTCAACCATAGATGAACATAACTGAGCATAACATGGATTTAATGGCCACCACCGGGGCAGGAATTTCATGGAGGCCATGAAGCCCATGGCTGCTGTGCCCCCTTAGTTTGAAAAACAAAAATATAGATCTGCCCTGAGGCCACACTGGCCTTGATGCCCTGCCCTCAATGCCCTAGCTGATCCCAGATTTTCCGAACCACTGGAAAACTGGGCTATTTGAATACAGGCAGAGGTAGATATTGACACCATCACACACTTCTAGTGGGTCACCAAAGGCCAAGTGGCTTGGTGCCTAAAATTATGAAATTCCAGGCCTGTCCACCACAGTGAGTGGTGCTTTGCATGAAATAGTTCTATCTTGTGAATGTAGTAATTTATATCTCGCTTGATGAAGTTTCATCACTTTGGTCTGCTGTTTCATGATATAACTGAATAAGCAATATGCCCCTGTTAATTGCTGTAATTTAGGTTATAATGTTGGTGTCATAACAAATTTGTAAGGCCTACTTATTCTGTAATTCCTCATGATTTATCTTGTGTCGCCCCTGCAGAGGATCTCTCAGATGGCGAGGAGGTCCTCCCAAAGGAAATCGCCAAGTGGAACTCCAACGACCTCATGGACAAGATTGAAGCTGCAGACACAGAAGAAACTCCTGGTATGATGAAGACCAGGAGCACTTCATCATGGACAGCCACACTGCCTCTGTACTTGATGTAAAGAACGTGTGTGTGTTTGCAGGTGAACTGTTCAAGGAAATGACAGTGGATTATGAACGAGCGGCCAGTGAGGAAAGACTAGATGAGGTACGTGTGCCTGACAGCGAGTGCTTATACAGTAAACACAACCCTAACCAGCCTTCTTGGAAATAAGTTTCCCTGAAGAATCATCTATAGAAAACGCCCCATCAGGACCCAAAACCTCTGTTAACATTGAAGTCATTTTAATGAACACACTCGTCTGCATCAGGTTTTATCATGCATAAGCGAAGGGATGTTTGTCCCTGAGCCTCTCTGTCCTCTTGTGTTCAGATGCGTGGCTCTGTTAGCCGCCAAGCTGATAGCTCTCCCATTCCCACCATCATGGTAACAAGGCACCAGTCAGTAAGTAAACATTTAAGCCCAAGTGTACTGTGGGCTACAGTAGCTCTACAGAGACCCCTGATCCCCCTGAACAAGACCTTTACTTATTGCCCCTGCCCTTTTTCCCTGACGTTGCCCAAACCCAAATCCATGTGTACACCTCAGCCTCACCACCCTCTGTTCAACTCCCGTGTACTTACAGCTGTGGTGTTGAGTGTACATGTAGTGCTTTTTTGAAAATGTTTTGTATCAGACTTAGGCTGGGTTGCACCAACAAAAATGAATTTTTAAATCTGATTCGAACATGGTTTAACTTGAAATTATGTTGCACCAATCTTTAAAACTAGCTTAAAATTAAGAGCGAGTACATTGAAACCTCTCTTTAACCTCAGATTTGTTTTTACTCTAAACCTAGATTCAATTTAATTCATTTGAAATGTTTAACTCCAATTTAAAATGTGGTCCAGTATTAACTTTAAGCTTACACTTGAGAAGGTTTTACTTTTGATATAGCTCCCTTTTTGAGATGGATTAAGAAAAATAATGAAGTTCTTCCATTAAAGTTAAGAGACAGAATTGAGTTTTAAGATGTGTCTCTTTTGTTACATATTGTTAACTTTTGAGCTAGCAAACAATGTAACACTTCTTAGCTAGTTAGGAGAGAACGCCACTTATTTTTTAAAATTTATTTAAATTTGGGTATGCAAGCATCACCATATTGATTAAACTCTGCAGCAAACTTGGATTTACTAAACAGAGATTAGTTTTTAGTTGTGCAACAGAGAAATTGCTAAATCTTAAAGCTTAAATCTGTATTTACTCATTTTAAAACTTGTTTTGAATTGATTGGAATTCATCTTAAATTAATTTTGTTAGTGCCCCAGTCTTAAAAGACAAAACTGCACATTATATTGTTGTATTTAACGTGACTTGTCCTTAAGAAACATACGTTGTTTGCTGTTGGTTGAACACTTGTCCAGGTGCAGTGTAGGTTGGCTCTGTTCTGTTTCCCTTCATGATTCTCGACCCCTCTCTGGTTGTTTTGTTGCGTGGTCCGTGTTTGAAGAGATGGACACAAAGATGACTCACAACTCTGACAAAACACTAACCATTTGATGCACAATACCTGGCTTTATTGTTATCCTGTGATTTTTCCCTCTCAATAAGCATGCTGGTTGTCATGCTGACAAAAATATAATTTATTGAACATTCTTTCAGGGCTGTTCCTTGTCATCCCCATTCATCACCCTTTTCTTAAAAAAAAATTTTTGTGCCCAGGAGAGCTCATCCCAGCAGTGTCTGCAGCCTTCCAAGATCCATGTGCTCATCCTGGTTTTGCATGGAGGCAACATCCTGGACACAGGCGGAGGGGACCAGAACAGCAAGCAGGCCGACGTCAACACGATTAGTACGGCTTTTGACACAGTCATGCGTGTCCACTACCCTGCCGCGCTGGGACGCATCGCCATCCGCTTGGTACCCTGCCCTGCCATCTGTGCCGAGGCCTTCTCCCTGGTGTCCAAGTAAGAGGACACACATGCACATGGTTTTCTGCACACTGCAAGCATTGTGGGTAATGACTGAAGGTTTCTGTTTATTGACTGTGATTGCTGTTTGCTTTTGATGGAAAATGTCCAGGTGCAGCTCATGACCATCGTTCCCTCTTCTTGTGTTTATTTCTTCACACTCATCTGTTAATAAAAATATGTTTATAATTTTTTTTTACAGCTTTGCGATTATTTTTATAAAAAGGTAAAAGGTTCTAACTCAGTAGAGCCACCAACTGTAATTCATGTATTTATTGATGCTTATAACTCAGGAAGCACTAAAGGTCTTATAAGCAAGTTTTACCATGGCCTCATGTCACTGTGTAAGAACACTACTGACTATGTGAAACAATGATGGGTAAATGAAAGTCTGAAAGTCTGGGAAACACAGTTGTCCTCTACCAACTCTTGGTCCTGGAGAGACTTTTCTTGGAAAAGCTCATTTTTAATTACTCTGAAACAGAAGTCTAAGCAAACTGGCACTGAACTATACTGCTGGAGGGAATATGGAGAAATCATGGTTGATCAAGCTCAAGTTTTTTGGTCAGACTTTCTGGAAGGAAGTGGCAAAAATTATCCAAAAAATCCTGGGTTTAATATCAGTACAACTACTGGTACAATTCACACAACAATTCCTTTATCTTTGACATATCCCTGATGGGCTGAGTAAAGACGATCCTTACCTTTTAAAGATCTGTCTGGCAGCAAGTAAAAAGGCCATTACAGAACACTGTCTTCACAAGAACTGTCCCGCTGCAGGTCTCTTAAACAAAATTGTTAAACATTTACATCTTATGGAACAGATAACTTGTAATCGAGAGAAAAATGTTAAATACATAAAAATTTTCCTTGATTTAAGGATCACTCCAAGACCTCATGTATGTTTTTTGTTTTCTGCACTTTATTTATCTGTTTTTGCTTACAGTTCTTATAATGTGAAAAATGTTATATTATATATATCTATATATATATATAATATTTTTTTTTTTCTTTAAATGTTTCTAATTTAATTTTGTTCATTTACGTCTTTTGTGCAGCCTGAGTCCGTATAGCTACGATGAGGGTTGTCTGTCCAGCAGCCAGGACCACATCCCCCTGGCAGCTCTCCCCCTCCTGGCCACCTCAGCTCCACAGTACCAGGAAGCCATGGCCACTGTTATCGTCAGAGCCAACCAGGTGTATGCAGACTTCATAAGGTCTCTGGATGGAGCAACCTTCTCCGGCCAGGTCAGTTACCATCCTGTAAAGGTAATAGTACTAATAATACTGTGGGGTTTACGCAGGTCCTTAAAAAGTCTGGAATCCAATAATGTGAATTTTAGGTCTTAAAATGTCTTCAATTGTCTGAAATATGATTTTGACAGGTCTTAAAAATTGATTACATTATGAGTTAAGTTCAAGTCTATTTTATAAAGTTGCATTAATTTCAGTCTCACTTTTAGATGTGTAACTGTATCAAACACAACAACAAAATAAAATCAACATGGAATCAGTAACCACTAATGCAAACTCTGTTGCCCCGGTCAGAATTTATCAGAACACACCAAGCTAGCTTCATGTCTTGTTCATTACGCAATTTAGATTGGCAGATTTTATTCAGTGATTCATTTTAATTAATTAGTAAGAGACAAATTAACATATTTTTTGGCTGTATGTAAAGGTAACAGGTCTCAAATTGTGACTTTTTCTAGCTAAATATTAAAACACCTTATTCATTTATTCTCCACATCATGGTATCCACCCCATCATTTTTACTTCCTTGGAAACAGTTTTAATGAGCATTTTCACTTTGTTTGTGTTATCAAACTATGTTGGAACAGTTGTATAGATGTTTTAGGTAATTCTGAACCCTGAGGATGTATGTCAAAAGTAGGATTATTCACTTTATTAACTCTATATCTGATCGTTGACCTCTTCAGGTTTGTCTTATTGGGGACTGCGTGGGAGGAATCTTGGGATTTGATGCATTGTGCAGCAGCAATCAGACCGTAAATGAAAGCCAGAACAGCAGCCGCAGGGGCAGTGTTGTCAGTGTACAGGTAAGAAACAAAACATTCAGAGTAATGAATCCATAATATGCCAGAAATATGTTTTAACTCATCATAAAAAAGAGCCTGTAAATGGCTTCCTACTTCTTTATCTCTGATACCAACATTATTCTTACACCTTCATCAAATATAAATATGATTGTAACAGAAATTCAATAATATGCCCTACACCAATTTGTGCAATGTAAACCTCTTTTCCATCCTATAAAGGTATATGCCCTCTTTCTGAAGTGCCGTAAGTTTTCATAACAAATGTTATGCTGGTCTACCACTGCTTTCCCCCCTCAGGACCAGGACCTTCTCTCTCCTGGCATCATTGTCAACAGCGGGCACGGCTCAGCATCTCCGACCCTGGAGAGCAGCCGCCACCTCAGTCGCAGTAACATCGACATCCCTCGTGCCGGTGCAGGCGACGACACCAAGAGACAGCTGCCACGCAAGAGAAGTGACTCCTCCACCTACGAACTGGACACAATAAAGCAACACCAGGCCTTCTTGACTAGGTGTGCTGAGTGTGGGGTGACAAAAATTCTTACCAGAAGATGAAAAGTTGTTGTTTTATGTATTTTAGTTCTACAGGAAGAAGTTACTTTGTGCTGTCCTTCCAGCTTACACTCCAGTGTCTTGCGGAACGACGCAGCTTCACGCCGGTCGAGCAGCAGCACGATGCTGGATGGAGGCTCCCTGGGGAAGTTTGACTTTGAGGTGTCCGACTTTTTCCTGTTTGGCTCTCCACTGGGCTTGGTACTCGCCCTGAGAAAGACTGTCATTCCCATGCTGGATGGTGAGCTTATTTGAATGCTTCTTATAATGCAATCAGTGATAGTAAATATTGTTTGTGTTGCATGTATGTTTGGTTCATTCAAACTTGACAGAAACAAAATAAAACTCACCAAAAACATCTTGATTCATCTTTCCACTGTTCCAACAATCACCAACTCGGGTTGTTTGGTCGAAACAAACCATTCATTTACAGCATTAGATGTGAAAATATTCTGGCTGTACAAGCCATTTCTCCCTGCTGCTTCTCTGATGTCTGACGTCCTCTCGCTCCTCTTCTAACATTTTCAAATCTAATGTGGTGAATGAAGGGTTTATTCTGACCAAACCAGAGTTGGTGATTGTTGGAACTGTGGAAAGACAAGCCAAGACACATAGCAGCTCAGTTTTGCTGCAGAAGTCTCTCAAAATACTGGACCAGCTTTAAATGGTTGTTCCCATTAGTCACTTAGACACAAAACATGACAAACAAAATAGGGTTCAAGTTGAAAAATACCCTTTAAAAGCTTGTAGGCCTGTTTTTTAAGAGAAGATATCTAAAGAAAGTTAGTATTTCGCAACAATTCCATCTTAAGAAAGGAGTCCATGGATTCTTTCCGTCTCTTCTCTCATGTCTTTGGTTCAATTTCTCCCCCTAGTGGCTCAGCTGCGGCCTGCATGTCAGCAGGTCTATAATTTGTTCCACCCAGCCGATCCCTCGGCCTCCCGCCTGGAGCCTCTACTCGAGAGGAAATTTCACCTCCTGCCTCCCTTCAATGTGCCCCGTTACCAGCGCTTTCCCCTGGGAGATGGAAACTCCGCCCTACTGGGTGAGCCCTCTGCACCGATGTTACATAAATGCTTAATTTATCTCAACTCAGTAAATATCCAACCAGTTTAGACTAACAATTGATGCAGTTCCGACTTGGATTCACATGCACAGACACAAATGTCAAATTCCCTGTAATAAAAAGGCAAACATCGGCTGACACTGATTGTAACCCACTGTCCAATTTCCCATGGATGCATGCCATAGACAACACATGCCTTTAAACACATCTTAGTAGCACACTGTGAGTTCCAGAGTAAACATTGTCTCAAAGAAAAATGAAACATTTTTCTACTGTTTGTGCTTCAGCGTCTTTTGTGAAGCAGTTTATTCATCTAAGTGTGGTCATAGTCCTGCTGCTGGTTTCTGTTTGGACTGGTCATTATTGTGGAGTAACCCTTAGAGCCTCAGTCTACACTTTTTATACAAATATCTGTCTGTGATTCTTTCTAAAACAGGACACAGAAATGAGTAAGGTAACTGATGAGGGATGAAGAGGATTTTTCTAAATTAAAACGTATTTCTTCCACCATTGAACCAGGAGCTAGAGCGTGTTAAAGAGGGACATGAGGGTTAATAAGCTGTACAAGCATGAAGATATTTATTAAAGGGATATTTCATGTTATTTTGAAGTGGGCTTGTATGAGGTACTTTTCAATAGTCAGTGTACACCCCCAGTCCAAAAAGTTGGGACATTCTGTAAAACATATGTAACATATATATATATATATATATATATATATATATATATATATATATTTTTTTTTTTTTTTTTTTTTTTTTTTTTTTTTTTTTTTTTTTTTTTTTTTTTTTTTTTTTTTTTTTTTTTTT